>APFE031721015.1:197570-261253 GCA_000404065.3 Pinus taeda | reverse complement strand
CAGTACGCAGGCTTCTACCTGCAGAAGGCTACAACCTTCTTAGCTCTTGTACTAGCCATTCCATTTACTAGTACGTAGGCACTGGCCTACTGAAGGCTCCAACCTTCACTCGTTTTCCAGCTACTCCTGGAAGGCAGCTACAACCCCCTGGCTCTTGTACTGGCCAATATGTTTACCAGTACGTAGGTGCCGACCTACAATCATTCAGGGACCATGTTTCATCAATTTTCAGACTGGATCCATAAAACAATCACCATTGCAATACAACCTGCATCATTAATCTCTGAATCACCCAATACTGAAACCCTGTCAACAATAAAGTCACAGACTACATAACTCTGCAACAACAACTAGATCCAATAGAAACTTCAAATATCATAATTGTATACGCTACTTGGACGAACCCAATCCACGTGTATACACGCTTTTACCAAAGATAAACCGCGTATAGATCTGCAAATTCAACCTCATAACTTTGCAGCTATTTCAGACATCAGAACATACCCAGATCATAACTTTCATACAATAAACATGCGTCAATAGATCTAGTCTATCCATACTCAAAAGATAATCATTCCAAGCCTTGAGATCCCGATCCATTGTTCATCATCCTTCACATGAGTGCCTCCTTGGTTCAGATCAAGCAAGACATCACCAACCCATAACCAGCATCTAGATCTCACACTTTATCAGATGTTCATTACTTGCTAACTCTTGCTCCCCTTCTTGGCCTAATGATCTTCTCCTTATATAGGTTTAGGCTTCTCTCAATACCATGGTCCAAAACCATGTAGAACCAATACCTTGGACCCAATACCTGGGGTCAACACTTCGGACCAAATACCATGGACCAATACCAAAATACCATGGACCAAATACCACGGACCAAAACATAGTTTTCCGACATGTACGCATCTTTCCTTCTGTGAACCTGCGTGTGTACGTATACGCGCCTTTTTCTCTGATTACCTGCATATATACACACTTTCATCACGTTCAACCTGCGTATATCTCTCTTTTGATATACTGCTCTAGATTTGCCATTAGATTAAGTTGCCATCACCTGTATCAAACCTCTGACTGAGTTGCCATCAAGGACAACACCTGAATCATAATGCCAACATGAGCTAGTAGATATAATGGTTGGGAAAGAAAGTTGAGGGAACAAGATGTGGGGTATAGGACTTAAGGCTAGAAAGAGTCGTAAACCTAGCTATTCTGTTTTGGTAGAAGTGGAAGGGCTCGGAGGGGGAGCTTGGATGTAATTTCCATTTCTAAGGTTGGGGGGTGAGATATTCAGATTATTTAACACATACATAACAAAATACAGATAAGTGATACTATCATGATAATTATTATCAGTAGATCTGTTGAATGCTTATTGTCAACTGAAATAATGTGGTTATAATGAATGATCTACTTACTATAGGTAAGTAGTTTGAAAATGATTTAGTATAAATTACAAATTATGATAGTTACTAGTTTCTGGGTAGAATAGTAGAGCAAGGAGACAATGCATATTTACCAAAATATTTTATTACACATCACAAGAATGGTATAACTATCAGTTAACAATTAATCTTTGGCTAATGAGAAAAATAGCATTGTAGCTGAATGTCAACTTAATCTGGAAATACACAAGTAAACAAACTGTAAAAACCAATGCTTATCAACTTTCTACTAAAAATAAATTATTACAAGATATAAGGTAAACATATCATGCCGCAGCACATAGTTCTAAATATCAGACCTCTGTCATACACATAAATTTCCGTAACTAAAGAAAGAAGTTAACTCAACAAACTATTTCATAGATTTCTAGTGCAATGTATGACTTCTTTATAGACTCTTCATATACCTCGGGTTTGTAGCCTTAGACGAGTTCGTAAAGAATCCATCCACATCCATGTACCCTGGTTTCTGAAATTAAACCATGAACATTCGTTACACTATATAATTATATATATATATATGTATTATATATATGTAGACAACATTTCAAACAAAGAGAAACATAGTGAGATGACTGATATAACAACTGAAGAAAAATTTATGAAAAATCATGTATCACATATAACCTTGATAATCAACCAAAAAACTCAAAAGCTCAGCAATAATTCACACAACATTGAAGGTTTACATAGACAATGCCTCAAATATCATGAAAATTTTTAACATGATTATACTTTACTGAGTTCAATGCAAACAAAGAGTATTTTTCCAACAAAAGAAATTACAATAAATTTCTATAATGATTCAACACAAAATATCAGTGGACTAATTTAATATAATTTAGTTAGCATGAAAAAGGTAAACCCAATAGCTAAAATTTAGATCAGACTCTTCTCGGTCTCATCCAAACAGTCAAATAGCAAGGATCTAATTAAATAAGAAATTGACTTCGTAGTTTGCAAGTCCTATTGACCTCGTAGCATAAAACTACAACTATTGTAAATAAACCCTAATTCATAGAAATCCACAAGATGAAAATTCCTAAAACCGCATCAGCCAACCACTAAGGGTCATGAAAGAAAGCTCCAACCAATACCAAATGCGGAGTTGTGAGTAAGCTTTATCAATGGGCCAATCTATTGAATAATGAGCCCCTTTCGGCTTAAAAATGTGACATACATGCAACACCATAGACAAATATTATGACCTAGATAATAATTAACCTTAGGAGTGGTATTCAACATAGAACATAGATTTGTGTCTTACCTGAGTTTTGTAAGTCACGCGCAGGGGTCTCGCATCTGCATAACATATTAATGTGGGGTTAGAGATGCCTGTAGCAGTGGAAGGCTTGTAAAAACCAAATCTATCGACAACCTGAATCAACAATAATAACCATTACCTAGTTTGTGCCGAGGAAAACAAGTGGCACATAATCCAAAAGTTGGAGAGCCGAGCACCTCACCTAACAAGCATAAAAATGCATTCACACCTTGCATCGAGATAGTCTTCAACATGTACTGAGAGTGACTCAGAACCCACACCATTGCTGCAGATAGTGAAGGCTCAAAGTTACCTCTCCATGGGTTGCCATAAGGCATAGAGACCAGACTATGAAAACCACAACAAAACTAGGAGTAGGTGAGAAGCAGAGCGGTAAGACTTTCCGCCATGAAAACACAAATGAATAGGAATGTCAGTGGATACCCAAGTGTTAGGTAGATGGATTCTCCCAAAGAAAATACCACTATTTTATGGTGCAAACCAAGTTGACGGGCAGCAGAACTAACACTTGTCAATGCCAAAGTGATAAGTGGGGTTACGACTATGCACATTAATGCCTAAGAATAGTTGATACGAAGTCACGTACAGGCAGCCCTAATGTCCAAGGCAAGGTGTCTCCCAACCACCTCGTGAAGGATCGCATGGATCTCGTGGGTTGGGATAATCCTTTGTGATTCTAGTACACCATTTTTGTCTGTCAGACATGATTTCATTATATAACATATGTGGCAATTAATTAGTAAACCATGGATATGCAGTGAGGGTTTGATGCAGGAATATTACTTTCATGTGTATAGAAATGTAGCTAGGTTAGAGTTGTTTTTTTTTTTTATGTGTGTCATTTTAATGTATGATATGGTTGTGTGTTACATTTACGAATAGATGCATTGTTTTTCCAAAAGGAAAAATATTTTCTCTATTTCAATAGAAATAAAAAATTATAATCTTATGGCTCTAACCAAATTGGTTTAATTTATTTTGATATATAATATTGAAAACAATATTAACAATTTATATATAATATAAAATACAACGAATTTATATATAATAGAAAATAAAAAATTATTCTCTTTTATGGATAGATGCATTGTTTTTTCAAAAGGGAAAAAATATTTTCACTATTTCAATAGAAATAAAAAAGTATAATCTTATGGCTCTAACCAACATACTTGTTAATTTGTCTATACATTTATAGTAGATCATTGCTAACACCAAAATTTAGTTAAAGGTTTTATCTGTTCATAGAATTTGTAGAATAAAAAATATTAAAGGAAAATTTAGAAAGTAAAATATTACTATGAAATTATGCATAAGAATAAATTTCATCAACTAGCAACAAATCTTCTTTTTAGAGAAAATATGTGAAGATAATGTTTTCTCTATAAACATGTAAGATTTGAATGACCTCAAATTATTCAGGTACATGAGTTGATGAATATTCCTCTTCCACAGTACTAAATGGAGGCCTTGGAATTTCATAACAAGCTGAATGTATTTACCTATTTCCAAACTATTAATAGGATAATAATTGATAATCAACATTTCCATTCATTGATAAAAAATGTTGGTTCCTTGGCCTACTCCAAGCTTACATTTTACAATCTCATTCTTAGACCAAAACAAAAGGACTCTCGCTCCATACATTCCCTGTAACTCCCCTTGGTAACCTCACATGAATGGGCATGGAGCAAGAATTTTTTTACACCCTTTACCAACATGTAACTTTTTGAATAAACTATTCCAAATTCTTTAATTGGTCATTAGATGACATCATCATTATCATATAGAGTAAACTTGAATAATGGAACAATAATTCACATTATAAATCAACCATTGTTGCAGTATAACAACATGATGTAACCTTGCATTATTTTCATGGTTCTCATACCTAGGTTAATTAAACACATACCTCATAATGCAATTTTCATGTCATGCAAGGAATCAACATCTTCAAAATGGCACAAAAAAAAATCAAATCATTGGACGCTGATATACCCTAGAAAACCTGTAGGGTGAAAACCAATAAACAGTCATGAGGGTGTTCACCCCTCACTCAATGTCTTATAAGGGAGTCCATCACTTAAAAATTGTCATAAAATACTACAAACAAATACCATTTAAATGCAACATATCTAGTTAGAAGATATTGGAATCATCATGATATCATTTAACCACAAATCCTCAACCTTTATGTCTTTGTGGCTTGGTTGTTCCATCGGTGGATCATCCTATGGTTGACATTCCTTGGTCTTCATGGATCATTAAATCTTTACCTGCCATAATGTCAAACATGAACTGTCCTTTGGATAAGTCACCATATTCCCCTGCCACTGCTATCATGAACAAAATTTACCATTATAACTAGATAAATATTTAATCAACCATTAATCAATATTTATTAGTGATGTTTCAACATCTATTCATGTGCATACATAAAACATAAACAAAATATCTTGACATACCTTCTTTAAAAACATTGTGCACACATTAATAGAAGCATACAGCTATGAATCATGTCAGATTAACTAATATTCCTCTCGCATATGTCCACATTATTGTCCGAAGAAAACCAATTTAACTTTTCTTATTCATTTAAAGGAAAACTAGGACATGAGCTATGATTTTTAAAGCAATACATAAATGTTTCATGATAACTCTTAATATTTTCTCAAAAGGAAGCTAACAGATAGATTCCATCCTTATGCGTGCAAATACATAACATTTTTTCAAATGAACTAGCCCATCAACCATCATCTTAGGGTGTGTAAACAAATACCCTTTCAAAAAGGGAAAAAAACTAGTGCCATAGTTAATGCATGCAATTATAAGATTTATCCAAAAGAAACTAGCTCCCAAACTATTTGTTTTTATATGCAATTATGTAATATTTCCCAAAAGAATTAGTAAAATAGGTATTATTCTCAAAGATGGAATCACATAATATTTTCTCAAAAGAACTATCATAACATAATATTTTTCCAAAATAATTTAACATGATAGCCATTCTTTCCATGCATTCAAACTAAATTTCTTCCCAAGAAATCTATCTCATTAGTTTTCCTTTCCATGCATGTGAAATGCATTTATTTTTAATAAATTTATCTCAATCAACCATTATTTTCATGCATACAATACATTTTTATTTCTCTAGAATTCTACCATCATTGGCTATTCTTTTTATGTAAACGAATACATACTTCCTTTCCAAAAGTAGATCAACACAATAGCTAATGTTTCTATGCATAAATATTCTTATTCTTTTTCACAATAGCTATAGTCTTGTGTGCATAAAGAGATTTACCTCAATGTTTCACAGGAAAGGTGAATCATTTATTAAATTAATATTATTTAACATTGAATTGTAAATATACATGTTAAGTTGGATAATATTTCCCAAATAAATTATTATGGGAGCTTTATTAGTGGGGATATTGCATCCCCCCTAAAGAAAACACCATCCTCGATGTTTATCATCAACATTACTCATGACATAATAATCTAAACAACCAGAAGAGAATCCTTCTCCTTCAAAAGGAAGGATTTTATTTCCAAGAAATACTCATAAGAAAAATAATAATGTTTTAACAATACTCATAAGCACTTAGAACTACAAAATATTAAACATCAATCACTTAGCGACTATTAAATTCCATAGAAAAAAACAAAATAATTATACCAACTTACCGTTACTTATAAATTACTCTTGGAAATCATGGGTATCTTACGAAATCATTTCAATTGCAGGTGGTTTCACAGACTCTGTGGAAATCACACTATAATATATTATCAACAAATTCAACATAGTCACATTAGTCACAACATTTTCAATCAAATTAAACACTTTTAACTCTCAATCAATTATGCAATGTCAAGTGATATCTTAATCACAATACTTCTACAAGTACTCAAAGAGAACCTAACTCTCTAATCATAAACAATGATTAATAACTGCACCAAGCATATATTATCTTAGCCCCCCACTAGAGACATCCATACAATACTGCCATAAGTACTTAGAGACCACCTAACTCTCTAATCATCTAGATTATTAATAATTGCACCAAGTGTATATTGTCTTAATCCTTGCTAAGACATTCACAAGATTGGTAATACAATAAAGGAACTTACATTCCCAGTAATTCCTCCCTAAGCACTAGGCTCTTTTCCTGACAAGGTGCACATATTTTTTTTACATAGACATTTAGAAAATTCACAACAAATAATTGATTAGTTAATTTGTTCTACTATCAGAACTAATGTGGCAAAAAAATACTCCTCCCAACCAATGGGAACTCATTTCCACAGCCAGATTGAAACGTTTTCACATCCATACAATTATTTGACAAAGACCATACCAGGTCTAGTTTGAAATTCCACTAGCCAAATAGCTCAAGAATTCCAATGACCGCACAAGGTCTAATATAGGATTCCT
Source organism: Pinus taeda (assembly GCA_000404065.3). NCBI lineage: Eukaryota > Viridiplantae > Streptophyta > Pinopsida > Pinales > Pinaceae > Pinus > Pinus taeda. Next base: position 254,085 of record APFE031721015.1, on the reverse strand, counting down.
TTTTGTAGTATCCTCCTTATTCCTCTGCTAGTGTCTTGTTTATGAGGGATTTGTGGCCTCCTATAATAGGCTCCAAAGTCAACAAAGTTTCTTCAATATTTCCCCTCTTCACCATCTTGGCAAACTCTTTTCCCTTACTGAAATCATATATCTCTGGGGAGAGTAAATCCAGGCAGGAAACCTCCATCAATCCATTCGAGAAGGAAACCATCATAAATCCAAGGCCTCATGGCCTTTCACAACTGTGCACAACTATTTGGCATGTGAAATGATGTTTTAGCACCCTTTCCCAGTGTAATTTACATAAATATCCATATGCACATTATCATTAAAGAAAATGAACCTTTATATACATCATGCATTCATACTTGACCCTTAGCATTGGTCCTACAATATGTGAAATTAAATTGACAACAAAACATAACTATCACCACATGTCATACAAGTAATATTAATTTCAAAGTAACCATCATGAAATTTAGAAGGACATTACCATATTTTATATAACATAACATTATACTTTATAATTTGCATTTGCAAATCACATTGCAACATTTTACCTTTCATAGGTATCTATGTTGCCACTAATCTAACCCTGCTTAATCACATCATCAACATTAGCTACAACTATTTCTAATAAAATCATACATTGCACAAAAAGATCGTCAAATACATTCAAGGTGCATTTCACTTTCACATGCATCTATGTTAGCAATATTTCAACATAATAAAAGGTATTAGTCCTGTTTCTCTTCTTAAATGGCCTTTATCTTTTAAAAGTAATATAACTAGTAAATAGACATCCTCGAGATGTTAAAACAAAGTTTCCATAAAGTTGTTTTTCCAAAACCACAGTTAAGGGAACAATATTTTAATCATTAAAATTCTCATAAGTTCTTACTCATGTAACATGTCATTTCATTTATGCATACGCATCTAATCAACAATCATTAACGCATACCAACTAACATCATCATCGAATCATAAATTAATAGAGCTATGAAGATAAACAAACAAGGTAATTTGCATCAACATATTACTATTATCATTTAATTGATGGAACTACCAATGACACTACTATATCACAATCCGATTTCTTTATCACTTTCAAGAAATTGCAGTCATAGGTATGCATGGTTGGACTAGTATTTAGTTTTGCAATCATTGACATTTTTTTGCTTGTACATAAAAGCTTAAACAAAAATCTTTTCATTCAATGACACTAATTTATCATCAATGTGTGTGTCAATAATTTTTAGGTAACAATACAAACATTCCCTATTTCTATAGTGTTTTGTTACCAATAGACCAACAATATACAATATATTATCACTTTTTTATGACTTGCAATAATTTGTAATCAAAATTGATTCATGCATATAGGTTTTAATAGTTATCCATGTAGTACTAACTAATCAATGCCACCAACCATCTTAATTCAATCAAAATCCATGGCATGACTCAATCATCACTTATCCATTACAATCAATTCTTACCACTTGACTCATTGTTCATCTTTAACATCTAAAGTGGTTGTTTCAATAAATTTTTAAAACATCTTATTGTCGGCTTCAAGGAAAATTCCCCCCTCAACCACCCCCCCGCCTTCCCACCTTTTACAGTCATGCACTCAATCTTTATAAGTAGTGCATTGTAACTTTAGTCATGTTCACTAAATCTATCATTAATATTGTCATATATGAAAAGGTTGGTAGTCAATTGTCACTTTCACTAGTGAGTGCTCAAGATTGTTCATAGGTGCAAGAAAGGTTTTATATCATTTTATCATCATCATGATTCAAATGTCACAAGCAAAATTTTATAGGAGACTTTATTACTTATTATTCTTGCATGCAGTTATAAATATGCATCATGCATCTCATGTCAAATGTATTCTATTGCATATATTATTATGTAGCTTGTTAGAATCATACATGAGCTTATGACCACTAGTATCATACCTCTACTTCTTTCCACTTACCACTTCCCAAAAGGTGTTAGTATTGCAACCTTTACCTTTGATACCACTTGTAACATCCCTTGGTAACTTCAAATGAGAATACATTGAGTTAGAAAATTTGTACACAATTTAATAACATGTAACTTTATGAGTTCACCGTTCCATATTCTTTAACTGAACATTGGATGACATCATCATTATCACATAGAGTAAACTTTAGGAATGGAATAGTAAATCACTTGATAAAACAACCATTGTTGAAGTATAAAAACTTGATGTAACCTTGCATTATTTTTATGGTTCTTCTAACTGGGTTAATTAACCACATACTTCATAATGCAATTCTCATGTCATGTAAGGAATCAACATCATCAAATTGGCACAGTAAATAGTCACATCACTAAACACCGATATACACTAGAAATCTCATAGGGTGAAAACCAACAAATGTTTAATTTTATTATTAAATGCTCATGAGGGTGTTCACCCCTCAATCATAGTTTATAAGGGATCACATCCCTTGACTATTATCATAAAATCTTACAAAGAAGTATTATTTAAATACAACATATCTAGCTAGAAGGTATTAGAATCATCCTGATATCATTTTCCCACAAATTTTCAACCTCTCTGCCTTTGTGGCTTGGTTGTTTCATCAGTGGATCATCCTGCAACTAATATTCCTCAATTTTCATGGATCATTAAATCTTTACCTGCCACAATCTTAAACATGAACTATCATTTTCATAAGTCACAATATTACCTTGCCATTGGTGTTGTCAACAAATTTCATCATCATAATTAGATAAAGCATTAATCAACCAATAATCAATCTTTATTAGTGATGCTTCAACATCTATTCATGTGCATAAATAAAACATAAAAAATATCATGACATGTCTCCTTTAACAACACAACAACACCCATTAAAAGAAGCATATAACTATCACGAAGGTCACATTAATTATTATTCCTATTGCATAGGTCCATATTCTTTTCTAAGGAAAACTACTTTAGTTTTCCTACTTCATTTGAAAGAAAACTAGCACATGAGTTATGGTGTTTCATGAAATACATAAACATTTCACGATAGTTGTTAGTCATTTCTCAAAAGGAAGCTGACATAATCTTGTATGCAAATGCATGATCTTCAAAAGGATAACCATCATAATCTTGTATGTAGATTCATAATCTTCCTATAGATATAGATGATAACATATAGATGATATCCTTATGCATGCAAATGCATAACAATATTTCAAGAGAACTAGCCCATCAACAAGTATCTTAGGGCGTGTAAACAAATACCCTTTCAAAAAGGGAAAAAACATAATGCCATAGTTAATGCATGCAATTATATAAGCATTATCCAAAAGAAACTAGGCCTCCAATTGTTTCTTTTTATATGCAATTATGTAATCTTTCCCAAAAGAATTAATATCATAGATGAAATCACATAATATTTTCCCAAAGTAACTAACATGGCATAATCTTGTTCTAAATGAATTTCACATAATATTAGTCAATAAAACTACAAAAGAAATTAATTATACTTAAAAATATACTTTTTTGTCAATGAGTTTTGGATAAATGGTGATTGGGTGTTGTTTTAAAAGTTAAGTCACGCATTCAATTCTCCTATAATTTAGTGTTATTCTTAAACATGATGATAATATAACCTTACTAATTCCAAACTTATTATATATATATATATATATATATATATAATATATTTGTTTTGTGTAATTGTAAAGGAGGTAAGAATTTAGTAATGCAAGGATTTTAAATAGAATCATGTTCATTAGCGAGAATCCCAATTCTCATTCCTACCATACAGTTCAAACAAATATTAAGGGTTTGTGCATTAAAAATACCATGTCTAAACTTATGAGAAGATATGGTAGACATTTCAGATTTGTAGGGTAAATGGATAGAGCTATATACATTTGAGATTTCTGATTTAAAAGAATAAATCTATATACATTTAAACATGTTTTCATTTTTTTCGATCGATATGCTTTTCTGGGATAATCATCCTCTCACTGTGCTAACTTTGAAAGGATGTTCCTTATATATGTAGAATTCATTGAATATGAGAGAACATATCTTCTAAACTATAACTTGTGGCTGCACCTAATAGTATTACCATATGGGTAAACAACACACAAAAAAAAGACTGGTATTATTGCACATGTTCTTGTTGGCTACAAATACTCACAAAGTGATGCACTTACGCGTGTGCACATACCCAAGTCATAAGATTATGCTCTTCCTCTTATTCTATTGTGGTAACTGCTGAGAAATATTAATCTTGAAAATAAGAAAAGCCATATCAGATTCCATTTAACACGAACTAGAATTTTCGTGGAGAAAGAAATAAGTAGAGATGCCCATTTTTTTCCACAAAAAATATAAATGGATTTAATTGAAATGGTAGTTTACATATTTAACTCTCATAATTACCATGGGTCAGATGAATCCATACATATAGAACATGAATCAAGTAAAGGCTAGCTCTAGAGAAGGCTAGAAAAAAACCTTGTAGCAAGTCAAATTATACACACATAAAAAAATCCTCGTAGGGCAGAACCACAACCTTCATAACATAATGAAGCGACTATAACAATCATCGACTGTAGCAATCATCTACAAGATCCACTAGAAAAGTTGGGGATAGATTGATATAGCTACTAAACATATAAAAATAAATAAAAATAAAAAACCCATCTGCATAAAGAAGTTTTCATCTCAAACTCAAAAAAATATAAGTAGAGATGCCCAATTTGTAATTGATCATCCTCATCCAGAACTTGGAAGACATTTGAAAATATGGAATGGTTGTTGAACTACAAATAAAGTGGCCTAGAGACTCTTATAGAAAATATCATCTTCTGAACTCTTCAAAAATCTCTAGGTTTCCATCAATATTAGCTTTATCTAGATGGTTGATTCTGAGAAAAGGGGTGAGGACAATTTTCACCTGACTCCCTTAATTCTAGATTATTGATTCTGAAAACAAGAGTGAGGTTAATTTTGATTTGACTCACTTGATTTGTATTTATTGAATCTCAAAATATTTTTGAAATTAACAATTGAAATAAAAAGTGACTGCTTTACATTAACTGACAAATAAGGCTATCAGCGAGTTAATTAATGCTACAAAATTACTAAGTAATCTATTGTTTTTTCACTACTATATAAACGTTTTCAGACAATATTTAAGACAAATTTTGAGTAAATTGTCTTAACTTAAAACTAAACAAAAAATTGTAAATTTTATTAAATATTTTCTTTAAATAAGTGTCTCGAACTATTGTCTTAAAAAATTGACTCTATAAAGACAATATAGAACACAACTATCATACTATTAAGAGACAATTCATTTTTTTCTCTCAAGAGACTATAGCTATGATTAAAGACATTGTTAGTGTAGAGGCAGTTTTTCTCTAACCCCATTTATAGTCTCTAAAAAGACAGTGTTTTTAATCCTAATTATTGTCTCTTTAGAGACAATAAAAAATCTCTAATCCTAGTTATTGTCTCTCTAGATATAACAAAAAATTCTCCTTAGAAACAAAATATAGAATGTGAATATTTTTTTTTAATTCATATAATGCAAGACATGTGCTCTTCCATTGAGCTAGAACCTTTAAATAAATGTGTTATCTCAATCAGAAAGGATAAAAATCCATGAGGAAAAATGTACCATCACATTAATCAAGAAAAAATATATTACTTGTTCGTACATGACAAATTTTAGAAAAAAGGAAAAAAATGTACATGGTAATAACTACACATCATTTCACGAACTCCTTTCTAGTAAACTTCTTAGGATGTCTATGAAAATAATTTTCCAAAAATTTGAAATCACAATAAGTAGAGCGTTCAATACCAATTTCATATTTGTTATCTTTAAAATTTCACAGTAGATTGAATTCATAGCTAATACATAGCAAATTTGCCATATTTTTCAGTGTTCTAAGCTTTTACGTTTGTAGGTCTGGTAATGTTCAGGAATTTAACAACTTGCTCAAAAAGTTAATAATGGATCTTCTAGTGAAGTAAATGGTCGAATAACATTAGGTACAACTAATTTTTTTTTATTTTTTTAGCACAATTAATTTTTATTAATTTGCTTAAAGTCATAATAATAATACTAATTAATGAAAATAAAATAATTTAAGGCGATGGGACACCCAGTTGTCCCTAGTACATTTACAACATCCATCAACCATTTAGAGTAAATAGGTTTATTGACTTTGTGCATAGGTACATATCCATGTTCCATTGGATAAGACAATAAGAATTGTAGGGGATGCATCTCCAAACACCAATGACAGGTTCCTAGAATGCACACATGCAATATGGAACCAAGTCAAATAATTGACAAAATAAGATAATTAACATATGCAAGACACTATAATTTACATGTTTTGAAGTTGTTTGTTCATCCTCAGATTGACCCCATAGTGGTTGGCTTTGCATTAGGGTTGACGAGAAAGACACAGTAAGCTATTGTTTCTCTATAAAAATGAAAAAAGAAAACTACAAACATTGATGTACATGTAATTTAATGTATAACTTTGATATATTACATATGGTGTGTTATTTTTAGGCCTTGAATAGATTTGGAATAATTAAAAAACCTCATATGTCCATAATATGCATGGTGAAGGGTGGGGATTTATTGACCTAAAGCCATCCGGCCATTACTTCTCACTCCATAATTTGATTTTGTTTCTTGTTTCTTATTTTAGTTAACATAGGTGTTGTGCATATGACCATATATACATATTGAGAGAATATATATCATATGATAGCATGCCAAGTAAATGACATACATAAATAGTTAACAACATATATATCATTGGAATAATTTTCATACGTAAATAACACCTTATGCATCCATAGGGTTCATGGTTTTTCATCCCACAAGTATCCTCTTACTACCCCGTAGGAGACTTGGATGTTTGTTAAAAATATTACATAGAAAAAATTTTCCTTAGACAACTAGATGAATATATATAACAATATGAAGTCATGTCAATAAATATGTGGTCACTTCATAATTGAAAATTTTCATTGGTATTCATTTTGCAAATTCTAGACCCTAAATCGAGGGCTGACTTTTGCCATAATTTTTTTGACTTTGATCCCTAGATAAATTAACTTATGGAGATCAATCCACTCAACTAAGTTCTTCAACATATTAAGGGTGGAAATTCTTAATTCTAGTTGGTTTAGATAGAAGGTAATTTTTATGTTGAATTCTGAGAATTTCTCGAGCTCTTTTTTATCTTCAATGCGTTGTTGATAAAAAATAGGAAAAAAATCAAAATAACTCCTTTGTAAACTAAAGAGCACTTATAGTTAATGATTTAAAATCAACAATTGAATGAGGGATAACATCACCAACCACACTAGAAACTTTGTAAGCAATATGTAATATAACGAATCTACAAAACATACTCCAAGATCTACTTTGAATAATTCTTCTCAAGTTACTCCATAAGAGATCCAAGATAAAAATACTGAAGTAAATTAAGCACGATAGTAGAGAATAATCGAGCTCCTTTTTGTAAATATCCACCAGGGAAAGTAAAGATGATAATGGCTTCTTGCAAGCAAAGCATAATGAATTTGTGTGATCCGAAATACATGAAAAGGAATCAATTTACACCATTTATTACAGATTGATGAATTCTCATTAAAATTAGCATGACAATATGTATATACTTTTACTTACGTACATAATAGGTAGACTTCCTACCGAACATGTCGGTAGCATCCAAAAATCATGTTGTTATCGCAGGCCTTAGTCTCTTTGCAATCTCAACATCGTATTCTACATAATAAAATGAAGTGTATCCCACATTTAGCTTTATCTCGCTTGGCTGGGAATCTACATCCTTTTCGGAATATGATATACCTAACAGGATGATTCTTCCAATATTTTCACCTAAAGGTGTATTTTTAGGGGCGAACCACAACATAAAGTAATAAGTATAACTCAATGCCCATGACCAAGTTTTCCACTACACAAATAATGAGACAAAAAGGCCATAAGAATTACATGTTAGAATCATATCCAAAATAAGTCTCACACTCTTTAAACATTGATTCCTTCTTGAACCAATATGATGTAAATTTATATAATTTGCACATATAGGAAACCACATAAAACTTGTTGTGAACACACTGACACTTCTAACATCTTTCTTTCTCAAGAAGCTTTTATTAGATAAATAATAACATTGATTCCATAATTTCTATTTCCCATTCATCTATACAAAAAAATAAAAATTAAATATCTATAGACAATTAATTTTTTCCATAAGGAATACGTATAGATAAATCTCACCTAAATAAACAAGGACCCACAAACTTTTGACAGGATTCTCCATAAGTTTTTGTTAGATAGATCATAACAATTTTTCCAAATAAATACAATTTCTATTGCTCATTCGTCTAAATAAAACAATAAAAATAAAATATTTGTACAATTAAGGTTTTTGTATAAGGAACATGCATGGATAAATATAATGTAAATAAAAAATGGAATTTTCAAATGAGTATAGACAAGGTATCAAATATCAAACTCTTCTAAAATGGAAAAAAAAAAAAAAAAAATTGTGAAATTGCCACTGTAAAATTTAGCTTCATCCGAAGCAAATGTATCTCGATAAACCATAATAGAACTCACCTAAAAAGGAATGAAGGAAATAGTGAATATCTAAAACCAGTTTTTCCCCTTCAAAATCACATGTTAAGAGAGCTTGAGCAAATTGTAGTGAGGCACCCCAAGATCACCCAACCTGTTCCTTTCTTACCTGAGGAATCTCAAGAGGATACCATCAGATTTTGCATTGGTACTCTCACAATGATTGATGATTAACAAGATAGATCCTCCTCAACCTATACATGTAAAACCGGTGCAAATTAATAGATTCCCTCCATTGTCATTTTATTTTAGCATAATGATATTCTCATCTTTAGGTTTTGGATGGGATTATCCCTTTATATTCACTTCTTTAATATGATCTTATATACATTTATTCTATCACTTAGGTGTAGCCTCAGCACATCTACAACACTATTATGGCTCATTGTATTGTATTCTCTACTCTGGTTGTAATTGTTTTATGATAATAAAAACCCTTGCCTAGTCTATGAATGTTTCTTTCACATATTGTGAGGATTTTACCACATAATTGTCTTATGATAATAAAAACCCTTACCTTGTTTATGAATGTTTCCTTCCCATATTGTGAGGATTTTACCACATAAAATTTAGTGTGTTAATATTTTTATTATTACTGTTGTTATTAAATACTTGTATAAAGTGTGAAATACCAACATTCACTTTAACCAAGCATGTCGATCTTTATCCATTTTTGTCTATGTAGGATTTTTAACTACTCATAAATATTCATCCTTTGAACTTTTCACATTATACAATTTAGTTCACTTAATGTTTAAAACATATAAATCATTAAGATTTTCTCTATTGACTATTTTGGTTGTGAAGAATTTTAATTTTGGGGATCACCATTCCATTTGTAATGATTGATGCAAGAGCATCCAGCTCACCGTAACTGGGCAAAGTCTCAACCAGGTTTGCAGGTTATTGATCAACTGGATTATTTAATCTTTTACTGTGATAGTTTTCTTTTAACTTGTTTTTACAGAGTTGGTGAATTCAGGCATTTTTAATTAAATAACTAGAATTACTGTAGCTTGAACATTAGTTATAAAATAGTTCGTTAAATTAGGAGAGTAATGACAAACTGTTCATACAAATCTTGTAATATCAGGAAAATATGGTTATTAACGATAACAGGATCTTTTTGTAACCAAATTCTATGACAGTTTGATTAACTGAAAAATCAACTGAAATGGAAGGGTATAAAAACCAAAATGTAACAGAGAAGAGGGTTTAGTCATTACAGAAGAAGAGAAATAAAAACAACCAAGCTATAAGCAGATAGCATTCAAAACTATTGTCCATCTGTATAATTTTCTACTGTTCGCCCTAATATAAATTTTTTATTTCAGTTTGGTAAAATACCACATCAAGAATGTCTGTATAATGTACTGACATATATTCTAATACGAGCATACAAATAGTCACCAAGCATTGGACGAATGTCTGTATAATGTACTATCATATATTCTAATACGAGCATACAATTAGTCACCAAGCATTGGATGCGTTTTTCGCACACAGTTAAACAAGGACCAAGAAGCATAATTTCCAGAAGTCCGAGAAGAGAAATTGTACACAGGAGTCAACCACGGGCAAGTATTTGTACCCAGAAAAACGACCACATAACAGAGGTAACATTGTTGTGTATCATTTATAAATTCCATTGAAAGAAAATCGAAAGCCATCGATAAATTTTATCATTGTCAAATACAAAACAAGCATATATGAAGGATTTCATTCTCACAAATAATGTAATGTTAAAATGTATGACTGGGATGGCGTCATAAGCCAGAAACCCTGGATGAGGGTTTAACCAAAATATCAACAACCATTCACATCTATCAAACTCGACATAACAGTGACCGAAAAAAGACATAGCAACAGCAAAATTACATTCAACGACCAAGAATCCCGAATAATCCTACAGCGACCATGGTCACCTATCGTTCGAAGAGACAAACAAAATATTTGGGGATTCAGGCCTACCGAGAGCCAAATTTACTGTGTAAATAGAGATTGGAGGACTCACATACCCAGGTTGCCAACAGCGACCTGCAACCAACAATAACAACCTTGTTACAAGTATAAAAGAGGGAAAACCCTTCATGTAAATGTACCATTGCATGCGGAGAACAAAAGAACAAGAGAATACCTGAGTAAACTGAGCCGAAGTTAACCACAGTGACGTCCTGGATGAATTGAATGACTGTAGACCGAAGGAGCCAGGAGGGTAAGTTACGGTAAAATAAGCTGAATAGAATTGAAGCAGGGAAGAGAGGTAATACCTGTTCCCGACGACGAACGACTGCCAAAGCAGTCCTGTGCTCAGGGCAAACACCAATGCTGCAGAATGAAAACCCAGAACAATAGTAAACGTGAGGATTGAACCCGGATTCGGGCAAAGAAACAACAGGAGTCCAAGAAGCATAACCAAGTCACAGCAAATATCCAGAATCACAACAAAACGAGAGAAAAGTCTACCATAAAACCCTGACCAAACCACGAAGGCATTCGCAGACCATCAACAAGCTACAGTGAGAAAAAACATTGGAAATAGTTTACAGAACACGCATATGCATAAGGAGAATGACCAACCAAACTTACCAGTTTCGAACCACAATTCAGAGCCGAGCAACAACCGTCTTCGAGCAGTATTTTCCTTAAGTTCACAGGCAAGCTGAGCAGAGGAGAGTTCACAGATTATCGTCGAAAGTAGGTAACCAACATTGATCTTAGCAAACCAGATAGCGTTCCACAGAGGGAACCCAAGAAACCCTCACAAAAGTCTCTCAGCGCGAAAGAATAATCCCGAACAACCACAAGGACCGGGGATTTTGGCACGAAGAACAAGCGGAGGTAAGATCGAGGCAGGAGGATAGTTCATTAAGTGCCGGCATTAACTCACAGCTACCAACCACAGCATAAAAATCCCGCGGAAGATCTCCACACAAGGGAAAGGAAGGTATTGTGTTGACACGTATACGCATTCCGACGTGTAAAGCGTGGGCCATTGGGTTGGGTTACACCAGAGTGTTATCAGAGCATTGAGTTGAGTAGATTGAGAAAAAAAATGGACGTAGGACGACGAGGATGAGGCCGAGGTGCTCGTAGAATGGTAGATGAAGCATTGCGAGAAGAACTCAGAGTCCTTACTGCTCGTTTGGAAGCAGTAGAGGCAGGTAGGCGAAGAGATCCAGAAATGGGCGATGTAAGTGAAGAGGAGGTAGAAGTGGCAGCAGATGGACCTGAAGGTGAATCAGCAGAGGTGAAATTGCTGAAGTCTGTTTTACTATCAAACGGTAGACCTAAACCAGAACTCCCGACGTACGATGGTAGTTTGTCTATTGATGTTGTGTTGGATTGGGTTAGTGAGATGGAAAAGTATTTTGAATGCGAGGAAGTTAGTGAGGACCGTAGAGTCAAATTTGCAGTGGCAAAGCTGAAAGGACACATAGCTCTGTGGTGGGATAGTGTCCAGAATGAGAGGAAGAGGTTGAACAAAGCGCCGATTAAAACTTGGTCAAGAATGGTGGCCAAGTTGAAGGGCAGATTTCTGCCAAGGGACTATCAGATTGCGTTACATAGACAGGTACATAACTTAAGGCAGAGAGGATTGACTGTAAAGGAGTACACAGAGGAGTTCTACCGAGTGAATTTGTGAGCCGGATATACAGAAGATACTGCAGAAAGGACAGCCCGATATGTTAATGGACTGAGAATTGAAATTTTGGATGAAATAAGTATTTTGTCTCCAAATAATACTGAGGAGGTATATCAGAGCACAGTAAAGGCGGAGGAGAAAATTACTCGAAGACAGAATGCTCAGAGAGGACGAGGATCCGCCAGAGGGAAAGGCCAGTCCTATGGCAGGGGCCAGACCGCTAGCAACAGTGAGGAAGCCAGTAGTTCGAAGACTTTGGGAACAACAGAGAAAGGAGATAGTGTGAGAGGTGGCAGATCGTTCCAACGCGGTAGAGGAAATGGCCAAGGAAGAGGGACTGGTTATCAATGCTATAGATGCCATAAGTGGGGGCATTGTTCGTTTGAGTGTCCAGAAGCAGATTTAGTTGGACAGCGGGGTGCATATGTGGCGCAACTGGAGGAAACAACAACACTCACTCAAGAGGCAGAGAATGCCCCAGAGACGGGAGAAGCTTTAGTGCTGCATAAGGTACTATTGAAACCAGTTGACGAGAGTACCGAACAGACGCAACGGAAAGCTCTGTTCAGGACGATTTTCAAATCACAGGGTAAGTGTTGTAAGATGATAATTGACAGTGGGAGCACTGACAATTTGGTATCCACAGAAATGGTGGAAAATCTGGGGCTGAAGCGTTTAAAGCATCCCAGTCCATGTAGTGTTTCATGGTTACAAAAGGGGCACCAATTGCTAGTGGATGAGCAAAGCGAGGTTGAGTTTCAAATAGGCAGATATAAGGATAAAATTATCTGTGACATCATGCCGATGGACGTATGTCACATATTGTTGGGCAGGCCTTGGCAATATGATAGGAAGGTAACACACGATGGAGTGATGAATTGTTATAAATTTGAGAAAGATGGGGTCAGGCATACCCTTGTGCCTATCAAAGAAGAGAAGGGAGCAGCTGAAACAAGTGAAACCAAAGCGTTGTTAGTGAGTGGAAAGCAGTTTCTAAAGCAAGTTGAGAGCAGCGAAATAGGTTATGCTGTAGTCAAGAAAACAAGGACAGTTCTCTTACACACAGGAATAACAGATTTGCCCATAGAGATACAACAAATGTTGGAAGAATTTACGGATATAGTGGTGGATGACTTGCCAGACAAGTTGCCCTCCAAGCGGAGTATTAGTCACCGTATTGATTTTATACTCGGAGCCAGCCTACCAAATAAAGCAGCCTATCGAATGAGCCCCAAGGATAATGAGGAAATTAGAAAACAGGTGCAAGAACTATTAGACAAAGGTTTAATAAGGGAAAGCTTGAGCCCATGTGTTGTGCCAATAGTCCTCGCCCCCAAGAAGGGAGGAGAATGGTGGATGTGCACCGACTCAAGGGCCATCAATAAAATCACCATCCGGTATAGATTTACGTTACCGCGTATGGATGATATGATGGACTATTTAAGTGGGGCAGCTTACTTCTCCAAAATAGACTTGAAAAGCGGGTATCATCAGATTCGGATACGGGAAGGAGACGAGTGGAAAACGGCTTTTGAAACAAATGAGGGATTATATGAGTGGCTGGTCATGCCATTCGGGTTGAGTAATGCGCCCAGCACATTCATGAGGCTCATGAATGAAATGTTGAAAGAATATATTGGGAAATTTGTGACAGTTTATTTAGATGACATCTTTATTTTCAGCAAGACGAAAGAAGAACACTTTCGACATGTGCGCAAAGTGTTGGAGAAGCTACAGCAGAACAAACTACTGATAAACTTGAAGAAATATACTTTTCTGCAAAGGGAATTAATTTATTTGGGATTTGTGATAGCAGAAAATGAACTAAAGATGGATCCAGAGAAGGTAGCAGCAATAGTAAATTGGCCGTCTCCGAAAAATTTATTTGAGGTACGTAGTTTCCACGGATTGGCAAGTTTCTATAGGAAGTTTATTAAGAACTTCAGCAGGATTTTTGCACCTATGTTAGAGACCATCAAAAAGGCCAGCCAACCTTTTCGGTGGACAGAAGCAACAGAAAAACGTTTTCAGTTGTTGAAAAGAAATATTACTGAAAGACCGATTCTCAGGCTACCAGATTTTCAGAAATTGTTTCAAGTATGTTGTGACGCTAGCGGGACAGCGATCAGTGCTGTACTCAGTCAGGAGGATAGACCTGTGGCATTTTTCAGCGAAAAACTGAATGAGAGTAGGCAGAAGTACTCCTCATATGACAAAGAATTTTATGCAGTTGTGCAGGCTTTAAGACACTGGAGGCATTATTTATTGGGGAACGAATTCGTGCTGTTCCCAGATAATTCTGCATTACAATATGTAATGCAGCAGCACAAACTCAACCATAAACATGCCAAATGGGTGGAGTACTTACAGATTTTTAACTTCGTGCTGAAACACATTAGTGGGCAAGCGAACAAGGTGACCGACGCATTAAGTAGAGAGGCTCTGCTTTTGCAAGAGAGTGTTGTACAAGTTTTGGGTTTTGAACATTTACGGGACCTTCACCAAACAGATATAAATTTCAGCGAAGCCTATGAGGCATGCCAGAACCCTTTGATAATGGGTAATAGTCCTTGGTTGGATTATAATATACAGGAAAAGTTGCTGCTTAAAGGAGGACAACTATGTATACCCAACTATTCAATGGGAGAGAATATTATTCGCGAAAAACACAGCGGGGGTTTGGCTGGACACTTCTGTATAGATAAGACCCTGGAGCAACTTAGTCATTTCTATTTTTGGCCAAGAATGTGACGAGACGTATAACGTTTTGTGACTAAGTGTAAGGTGTGCCAATTAGCGAAGGGGCACAGCCAGAACACAGGACTATATACACCATTACCTGTTCCGAGCAGGCCGTGGGATTCTGTTAGTCTAGATTTTGTTTTAGGACTGCCAAAAACACAAAGAGGATATGATTTAGTGATGGTAGTGGTTGACCATTTCTAAAAAATGGCACATTTTATACCTTGCCGAAAAACTAGTGACGCCACTCACGTGGCCCACTTGTTTTCTAATGAGATTGTTAGGTTACATGGGTTACCAAAAACCATCCTTTCGGACAGGGACGTGAAGTTCAGGAGACATTTTTGGCGTACCTTATGGAAAAAAATGAACACCCACTTAAGCTACAATTCTGCATATCACCCGCAAACCGACGGGCAGACAGAAGTTGTGAACAGGAGTTTGGGAAACCTATTACGTAGTTCAGTCGGGGAAAATTCATGGATGTGGGATCAAGTGCTAGCGCAAGCAGAGTTCGCCTACAATGACTCGCCCAATCGTAGCACATGTCTTAGTCCCTTTCAGATCCTATATGGCATGCACCCTCACGGAGTGCATGAGCTTCGGGATCTTGGTTTACAAGAACGACGGAGTGCGGATAGAGAAGATTTTGCTAATGCAATGAGAGACTTACACGAACAGGTGAAAGAAAAATTACAGGACAGCAGTTCAAAATATAAACAACACGCAGATCTAAAGAGGAGGGAAGTTCAGTTTGAGGTGGGGGACGAAGTCCTTGCACACTTACGTAAGGAACGTTTCCCTAAGGGTACATACAATAAACTGAAGTACAAAAAGATAGGACCTTGTAAAGTTTTACGAAAATTTTCAGCAAATGCCTACGAGATACAATTGCCACCCGGAATAGGCATTTCACCTATCTTTAATGTAGCAGATCTGTTCGCGTACACAAATGACCCCACAGAGGAAAAGAAAGATGGACTCAGACAATGCACACGGAATACCCAGGAAGACGGAGAAACTTGGAAGAGACAGATGCCTTATGTTCAACCCCTTGAGATCGAAGGCATCCTCGAAACTCAGGTAGTTAGACGTACTCGGTGGAAAAATGATTTACAGTACCTGGTCAAGTGGAAGAACCATCCGATTGAGGACAACTCATGGCTTGATGCCAGGCAGATTGGGCAAACAGGAACTTCAGTCGAGGAGCTCATGGACCGGAGTCATGATCTCTTTTTACCCCGGGAGCCTGATGCAGGAGCATCCAGCTCAACGTAACTGGCCAAAGTCTCAACTAGGTTTGCAGGTTATTGATCAACTGGATTATTTAATTTTTTACTGTGATAGTTTTCTTTTAACTTGTTTTTACAGAGTTGGTGAATTCGGGCATTTTTAATTAAATAACTAGAATTAATGTAGCTTGAACATTAGTTAGAAAATAGTTCGTTAAATTAGGAGAGTAATGACAAACTGTTCATACAAATCTTGTAATATCAGGAAAATATGGTTATTAACGATAACAGGATCTTTTTGTAACCAAATTCTATGACAGTTTGATTAACTAAAAAATCAACTGAAATGGAAGGGTATAAAAACCAAAATGTAACAGAGAAGAGGGTTCAGTCATTACAAAAGAAGAGAAATAAAAACAACCAAGCTATAAGCAGATAGCATTCAAAACTATTGTCCATCTGTATAATTTTCTACTGTTCGCCCTAATATAAATTTTTCATTTCATTTTGGTAAAATACCACATCAAGAATGTCTGTATAATGTACTGACATATATTCTAATACGAGCATACAAATAGTCACCAAGCATTGGACGAATGTCTGTATAATGTACTGTCATATATTCTAATACGAGCATACAATTAGTCACCAAGCATTGGATGCGTTTTTCACACACAGTTAAACAAGGACCAAGAAGCATAATTTCCAGAAGTCCGAGAAGAGAAATTGTACACAGGAGTCAACCACGGGCAAGTATTTGTACCCAGAAAAACAACCACAGAATAGAGGCAGAATAATGACCACATAACAAAGGTAACATTGCTGTGTATCATTTATAAATTCCATTGAAAGAAAATCGAAAGCCATCGATAAATTTTATCATTGTCAAATACAAAACAAGCATATATGAAGGATTTCATTCTCACAAATAACGTAATGTTAAAACGTATGACTGGAATGGAATCATAAGCCAGAAACCCTGGATGAGGGTTTAACCAAAATATCAACAACCATTCGCATCTATCAAACTCGACATAACAGTGGCCGGAAAAAGACATAGCAACAATAAAATTACATTCAGCGACCAAGAATCCCGAATAATCCTACAACGACCGTGGTCACCTATCGTTCGAAGAGACAAACAAAATATTTGGGGATTGAGGCCTACCGAGAGCCAAATTTACTGTGTAAATAGAGAATGGAGGACTCGCATACCCAGGTTGCCACCAGCGACCTGCAACCAACAATAACAATCGTGTTACAATTATAAAAGAGGGAAAACCCTTCAAGTAAATGTACCATTGCATGTGGAGAACAAAAGAACAAGAGAATACCTGAGTAAACTGAGCCGAAGTTAACCACAGGGACGTCCCGAACGAATTGAATGACTGTAGACCGAAGGAGCCAGGAGGGTAAGTTATGGTAAAAGAAGCTGAATAGAATTGAAGTAGGGACGAGAGGTAATACCTATTCCCAACAACGAATGATCGCCAAAGCAGTCCTGTGCTCAGGACAAACACCAATGCCGCAGAATGAAAACCTAGAACAATAGTAAACGTGAGGGTTGAACCCAGATTCGGGCAAAGAAACAACAAGAGTCTAAGAAGCATAACCAAGTCATAGCAAATATCCAGAATCATAACAAAACGAGAGAAAAGTCTACCATAAAACCCTGACCAAACCACGAAGGCGTTCGCAGACCATCAACAAGCTACAGTGAGCAAAAACATTGGAAATATTTTACAGAACACGCACATGCATAAGGAGAATGACCAACCAAACTTACTAGTTTCAAACCACAATTCAGAGCCGAGCAACAACCATCTTCGAGCAGCATTTTTCTTAAGTTCACAGGCAAGCCGAGCAGAGGAGAGTTCGTGGATTATCATCGACAGAAGGTAACCAACATTCATCTTAGCAAACCAGACAGCGTTCCATAGAGGGAACCCAAGAAACCCTCACAAAAGACTCTCAGCGCGAAAGAATAATCCCGAACAACCACAAGGACCGGGGATTTTGGCACGAAGAACAAGCGGAGGTAAGATCGAGGCAGGAGGACAGTTCATTAAGTGCCGGCATTAACTCACAGCTACCAACCACAGCATAAAAATCCACCGGACAATCTCCACGCAAGGGAACGAAAGGTATTGTGTTGACACGTATACACATTCCGACGTGTAAAGCGTGGGCCATTGGGCTCAGTTACACCAATGATATACTCAGTCACACGTTTATGATTGATCCACTAATAATAAGCAAGGTGTTTGTGATGATAATGTTTCATAACATTTAGGAAATTTTCCATAATTATAAAAGTGAATTATGAAAATCTATATTCACAAAATAGATTGTATCCAGCTTTATTGTTAACACTTTAATACAAGTTCTATTTTCTAGTCTTTTGATATAATTTCTAATGCTAATCATAAACATGGCTATATGCATAGAAAAATCCATGCACAAAGGAATGCATGGTTTTACCTGAGGGCAGTGCTGGACTCGTGGATGAAAAGGGCTGCCCATAACTTACTTCTTTTCTCTTTTCACTTCTTTCTTCCGAAATTCATCATAAATGCCTTCATGAACAAACATTTGTAACCCTACTAGGCATGACTTCCCTGCCATGCATCCCACATGAAATATTTCATCACATGGATTTCGAGGTAACAATTTTATGGTTATTATTAATGAGCCCACATCTGTTCTGCATGGTTACCATATTACTAAATATTCCAAGATGGGAAATATTCACAAATTTATCAACATCCACATCATCCATAACAATGGAAGTGGAGTTTCCATTGGGTTCTAATGTCATGAGCTTTAATTTCCATTTTGCAGCAACCTCGATGATAAGTCACCCAGCTTGAATTCACTCTCCAAATGATATCTAAATACCAAAAACTACATTTCCAAAGATTTGATTAATCGTTTAACATTATAAATCCATAATTAAAGTTGATCCACAATAAATCCAATATGAACTTGCTTAAAATCTGATATGAAAATCCTAACTTACCTTATCAATTTTTATGTGACTACTTATGATAGCCCCTGTGGATCAACTTTAAATGGCTAATATTATCAACATTCTCCTCATTGCTATGGATTTTGGGAATCATGGCTTTGGTTTAATACTACAACATCAAAATTCAGACACAATTTCATTTTCTTTTCACCCCCTGTGATGCCAAAAAATAACCCAAGGGGAAACCACAATTGAAGTCATTTAATTCTTGATGCAAATACTTGATCTCTGAATTAGGAATGTGCACATATATCCATTCCATTAATCCAATACATGTCTAATTGGTCATCAATGGACTTCATCAAAGCATTTTAAACTTCTGGGTATGCATACCATGTACAAAAATAGGAGGGATTTTTGCCAAGCTTTTAATGAAATACAACCAAATACGATCCAAGATTATGCCATAAATAAATTTAGCAAAGAGGCTTCATCATACTATTACCAAATGCACTATATAGGTATACAACGAGACAACTTCACATTTCCCTTCATGCTCAAGGCATTTTGAAGCCTGTTAGTGTTGTAACAAGGTGAAAAAATACACCACATAATTAGAACTCAATTTGGGCAGCAAGTATATGATTAATATGCCGTATGATCGATTTTTTTTTTTTTGGGAAACTAGACCTATTTTGCTATATAAATCTAATCCTCTAGTAATTTTGTATTGAAATTTGTTCTAATGTAAGTTAGTTGTGATTAAATGTCTTGATCCAACTTCATCTTAGTTGTTGGTGTAAATTATTTTTTGTCTGTGATCTACACAAACAAGTTGATAATTATGTTTGTGTTTTTTTTTCAAAAGCTACAAGCTCCTTTTTTCCAACTAAATCTTTTGCAGTTTATATGAAATTTCATTTTCTATGTGAGATTGTCTTCTCCCAGGGGTTCTACCCAAAAGATGAATGTGGCACTAGCAATGGGACTGTAAGGGAAACTTCATGTGAAGGCCCCTACCCTCCTAAATTAGTAACACACATTCAAACATGTATGTCCACAACCACATCACATTAGTATTTAACAATAATATACCAATTCTTTCAATTGGAACACACAACATTTATATTGTCGCACATAGTTCTATCAATCTCAATTTGGAAGGTTGTGGGCATAGTTTTCATAGGAAACAAAACCATGGATCAAGATAGGCGTTGAAGAATATTCCAACATTAATGAACATGAACCTCCACAAGAAGCACTATCAAACTCTTTGGATCCATCTCTTATTACTAGGCAAGAGGCTATGGTAGCCACATGTTGTCCTTGAGGATCTACATATTATTTACTTATACCCCTTCCAACTCAAGCATAATAGCATACTTATACTGTCAAGAAATGGAAACAATCTCCTATTTTTCATAATCATAGATGACAATGTATACTTTCTTCTTTCTTCTTGCTTTTTATGATGGTTCCTCTTTCTTAGGGTTGTTTTGTCCCCCATTGATACTACCACACGCCACTCTCTAGGTTAATGGAAAATCTTATTGTTTGTTTACAAGAATGATTTGGGATTGCCTTCTCCTGTTAGATTTGGTTTACAAAACTCTAGCCAACTACTTCTCACCAAAGTTGCATCATGTGAAACTTTAGCCAATAGTACTTATCTTGATGACATTACTTTAAGTAACTCTACCCCTAGAATAGATGGCAATGATAAAATTACAATGTACAAGTGTAGTTGTTCCCCAATAATTACCCTTCATTTATATGTCATTAAATTAGTAAAGAAGCAGTAAAGAGCATGAAGAAGTGTAGAGCACCAAGCAGTGTACTCTAGAAGGTGCCATTGCGATTGTAGACTCATTGAATCTGAATATTTTCCAAATTATATTTCATGGGTTTTTATAAATAGGACCAGCAAAATATTATGGTGGTTGCGCCAAATATAGTGTCAGAAAACAATAAAATAGTAATATCATAAATGATACACATATTTTCTCTTAGCCACAAAAGTAATAAGATCAATTTATGCTAGAAGGATAAAACTTGTGAAATTGGAGTATATGGGTCCAAATGTTTGTGCTAAAGAGAATATATTACAACAAAAAATTTATGAAAATGCGGCCTTGCAATATTTTATAAGCCACACGTCTTATAATTTTTTGAAAACACAAAATAGAGTGTTTATTCCACAGGAGAACAATAGAAAAGTATTGATGTCAAGTACTATGGATTGTATTGTTCATGTGTGGGATTTAGAAGGTGGAAATGTGCTTTCAATAATGAATCAACATGCGATGGATGTGCACATGGAAAACACATAATACGGTGTTTATTCTAAAGGAGCACAATAGAAAAGTATTGATGTCAAGTACTATGGATTGTATTGTTCATGTGTGGGATTTAGAGGGTGGACATGTGATTTCAATAATGCATCAACATCCGATAGATGTGCACATGGGATAGGACTACTAAAAAAAATTTAAAAACAAAATATAAATATAAATAAATGACTAAATCGTTCTCTTAAACCACACAATGGGTCTCGGGTTAGCATAGTAACCAACCCTAGTTATGTGAGGGGGTGTGTTACATGCTCAAAACTATTACATGCCCACGGCCTGCATAAAGGTAATGCTCAGACGTGTTACCTTATTTCCATACAAAGGTTTTGGATCTCTTATTATCTTAAAGATATCTGAAGGAAAACCAATGCAATAAATCAACCCAATAACCTAATTAATTGTGTGGAGATTATGACTTCCTTGTGACGTCAAATTACATGCATGTCAATGCTCTAAATGGTGAAAAACTTAAATAATATTGCACCATCGTTTCTTGGTAATTTTTGTTCTCTTAATTCCACAGTTAACATTCTTTGGGAATAACACATAATTCAATGTTTAAGTGCCATAATTTTCACCACTAAATGATGCTTTGCATAGTTAATAATCGTGGTTTGAATTATGGTGTCTCTCATTCATTTTTCAGAGTAATCTATATGTTTATTTTCACCACTAAATGATGCTCTGCATAGTTAATAATCGTGGTTTGAATTATGGTGTCTCTTATTCATTTTTCAGAGTAATCTATATGTTTGGTTTCGCACTGGTTACACTATCATGCATTGTCACATGTTTAAACAGGCCTACATCTTAATGATATTAAGCACACTAAATAGTTCCCTATTTATTTCGCACAATAAACATACCATAATAGTGTCTTGTATTGTAGTTCTTCTATGGTGCAACAATGTTGTTATTTACCCTAGATTGGATTATTGCTTTTGACTCTCATAACTTGATGTGGAATGGTTTTCTTATCTTGCCCAGAATGTTTGGATACATGACCTTTTAAATGGAAAAAATATAATTGTTGAAAATCTAGAGTTCACTTATTAAACTAAAGCCGCAAACTTTAGTGGCATGTTGAAATAAAATAGATTATTATATATTAGTTGAAAATGGAGCTAAAAAGTGTTCTGAAGAAAGAAAATGGAGCTGAAAATGTCAATCATATTACCAGAATCCTTTCACCCTAGTGTCTTGGAGAACTCTTTTAATAGTATAAGGCAATCCTAAATTATTGGTTCACAATTTCTAACTTCTATTTCAACTCCTAAATTGCTAAACAAGAAAGACAAAAACACTTGAACTATTCCCAGGGATAATTTGAATCAGAATTAGACATTTGTAGTTTGTAGTGCATAGCTAGCTAGATATTATTTGCCAACATAGATCTACGAAAAACTGGGAAAATACCGTAGGTAATGTGATTGTCAATACGCTAGATAAAGCTGGAAAAAATAAGTGTATAGATCATGAAATAATTATACATCATGTGAACATGTTGATTTCGAAAATGAAACAATTCACTAGAATGGAGAATAAAGAAGAATATATTGTGTACATTGTCTACTCATTCAAATAGAATGAGGTAAAGTTTAACAAACCAAATGAATACATGTTTTTCATGTTTAGTAGTAGTAAGCAACTATTTGTTTTTCTGAATAATTCTTTTGACAAATCCTTCTAGTGGGAAGCTATGAAACCTAAAACATTAATGTCCAATAAATGATGAAGAAGTGGATGAATAGGTATCAATAATACAATGAATGGTCAATATTATAACACTCCTAGATGTTAAAAAGATATCAAGGTGGAATGATTCAATAGTAAAATAAAAGAGGTGCATTATCTATGTGAAGTAGAGGAGGAAAAACCTAAGAGGTGTGAGGCCCTAGCTCAACATCAACATCATCATTTTAATACAAGTAGAAGTACATCCGAAAGGGGAAAATTTTGTTTATAGTATGCTTGTATATCTCATTTGTGCACAACATACTAATTATTTCACCAACAATGTGCAATTATAATTTTATAATAAAATAAGAAAAATAAAAAAAAGAGAAAAGATAATTTCAACAATACATAGTACTTTTGTTAGAAAACCATTAATATTGTAGATGCAATATTTGTCGTGATTAGTAAATGTAATTTCTTGTATCTCAGGGTGGTGGCAGAGTATCTCTCTCCCGACCTTCCTTATAATTTAGTTATAGATCATGTCCACTTAACTTGTGGTTGTAGACAAGCCATGCATGTAATTGTTGTAGTATTGGGTTGTAAAGGTGCAATTTTTCTTTTTCCAAGGCTAGGGTATTCCCTTTATGAATAATTGTTAGCATAAAATGGAATTGAAGCCATGCACTGTAATTTTCTTCCAAAATAGATTGGGAAATTGATTTTGATCACCTTGCAACAATAGCTGATAGGAACACAATAATAATGGTTCCGCTTAATCTCAATAATCCTTGTGAAGTATATGGTCCCTTTGTGTTTTATCATAAACTATTTTCACCGATGGGATTGTTTGAAAATTTGTTAATGCGCTTAGCCTTGGAAACATATGAAAGAGATGGTTTGTTCCTATTTGGTGGCTTGGGTGGATTCTGGATTTTGATCCTAATGGTATTCTAAAAGAAACAAAGTTATATATTATAATTGGTTGAATAGTTTATACTTTGCAAATTTAATTTATGAAGGTAATTCTAGACTTGAAAATAATGTGCTTACACCATTATTGTAACTATAACATGAGAGTTGCATAATATAGTAACCACTTCCCTTGGGTGAAAATGGTAAAGGGGTCTGTTGCAAGGGAGAGGTTTAGTATGTAAACAAATGTTTTGGAATTAAACTATTTGAGGAGCATTTAAAATGGACAAAGCATCTCATTGGTTGAAAGACCATCTTTCCCTTCCACATTAGACTAGTCTAACCAACCTAAACTCAATCTAATTGTGAGATAAAAAAAATGAATATAAACAATGATGAGAGATATTGAGAAAAGTGATTTCTAATATTTACCAGTAATATGTTAATTACTCCCTCTTGGTATAAAACCGAACTATTTATATTCCCAAAAAAATAAACAATTCCTTACATAACCAGACATGTGAGACCATGGTCCATGATTCAAGGTGGCATGCGCTGCTTTTACAACCAAATCTATATCTTCCTTTTGAGCCTTTTTTTCCTAACCAATCAATAAAAAAACCAAACAAATTTTATCTGCAAGAGACAAATAAAACCAAAGAGAGTTAATAGCCCATTAACTCATCAAATACATAATTATTTCCTAGGACAATTAACACAATTATTATATATTTAGTGATACAATTTGGATTCTACACATATTGGATCTTGACTTGGAAAAAATATGTAGAATGAGAGAACTCATACTTATAGCTAAAGAAATAGATCCAAAGTGGCATCACCATAAATAATCGAACATGAGACTGTGCACGTGAAATCTATTATTGTGATGAAAGCTTGCAAATTAATGCTCAAAATTGTGAAAGTATATAGTCATCCCATGGTATTTTAATGCAGAAGGATTTATATTGATATTTACCAAAATTATATGAAACTAATTTTGGACTTTATGACACCATAAAATTAGATTACCCTTAGCTACTACCTCGAATTTCTTTGGTAGCACTATGAATTAACAATCTTAGTGGGTGTTCATTGAATTCCCATGGGGAGTATGATACTTATAAAGAAAATTGAAAACATTTAACTTGGTACCATTAATTTCCCACACATATAGAGGAGAAAGGTATAGTTGTGACATTATTAATTAATGGATCATGATCTACATTGCAAACAATGAATGACACTACTTCAAGATAAAAATTTTGGTGGATCACTATGTGCATTTCAAATGATCATGATTATATGAATTATAAAATATATAGAAATAGATCAATGCGTGATACCATTGCAAGTTATAAAGTAACTAGATCTAGGTGTGGGGGGGCAATGCTAGGAATGTCTGTGTTCCCCGTTGTATTTGATAGGTTTGGAGAAATGAAATTTATGATAAACATCTCTTCTATAGAACAAGGTGAGGATTTATCACTTATTCTCTTCCGAATAAGATATGTTTCAAATATATAGATATTCCAAAGATAAAATATGAGCATTTGAAGGGGATGAAAGCACGATAATGACTGTTATTGGAATGAGGGCGAGATTATGATATGAAAATTAGTATGGAGAGAAGGAAAGAGATAGGCTAGGACATGTGGCATATGCTTAAATCATTTACCAATATCAGTAAATTATGACATAAATGAAGGGATGAAAAGAGGGATATTGGAAACCTCACTTTCAGGTGTACCTATTACACCATCAACTAATTCCATTAATAATCTAACATATACAACATTTTTAGATTATGAAAGGTTCGTTATTTTTTATTCTCTTCATCTTGTGCAGTGAGTTTGGTGGTTGGTTCTTATGTTGTTTCAGTTACTAGTTTTTGGGATATTTTTTCGTACTCCATTGTCTCCCATTACACATAGGTTGGGAAATGTGAACGCTTGGGGAAGAAAATGTTTATGCTATTGCAGAGAAGCTATAATATTGTAAAAAAGCCTCATCTTTGTGATGTTAGGCTTCTGATATTTGTATTTCTACGTTAAGCAGAATTATATTGTGCTTGAATTATAAAATATAGGTTGGTGCATTCTACTTGATCATGTTTGTAATATATACTATATCTATATATATATATATATATATAATATAATATATAATATATATAATATATATATATATATATATAATATATATATATATATATATATATATAATGAAAAAATTATCATTTTTTCTTAATTTTGGAGCCATGTTTGATTCATTTATAATACACCCATGATCTGTATTTGTAGCGATCAACCTTGTGTCATAATTATACCAAGGTTTACCATAGGTATCATCCTTGAAATTAGTGGAAGTAATCTAGGGTTCTCCCCAAGCTTCATAACTTATAAAAATATAATTTCAATATTGGAAGGGGTCCCCTCTTTGTCCCATAACTTCTCATCCACTGAATTATACCCTAAACCCAAGGGGTTTATTATCAACAATGATATTTATAAGTAGTATATATAGATCACTTGAATCATCCCTTCTTGCAAGTTGAGAGCTAAGATGGCCCTTTATGTAGAACATTTCTTGGATATTATAAACAACCTCATAATGTGCCCCCCTTGTACTTTTTGGCATGGTGCGTGTGCTCAAAACCACCCTTGACCAATCGGGTCCCGTCAACTTCAACTAGAAGCTATACACTAGATCCAACAAGAGGGAAAATTATGTTAGATCTACAAAACATAAGAGACAAAGACAAATGAGCACATTATATTTGAATTCGCTCAATACTATGATATATAAAATTTATTCAAAGAGTCTCATAATTCCCCATCCACTTTTTTTAAGTTTCCATACTAGTGGTGCTTGGTGTTATATCTAGGGGAGTACCTCAAGATGTAGGTTTCACCTCCTCCAACCCCATACTCAATCAATCTAGGTAGGTCAAATGCTATGTGTCAACAGAGACTAACACTTCTCCACAACCTTCCAAATGCACATGGTAGCTACATTGTGAAAGAAGCCAATTTTATTGAAGTAAAATTATTCATTCCTTACCCACTCAAAAGTGAAAGATGGAAGAGAATAAAAATTATAGTGTAAAAGAGAATTGAGACTTACTACCTTTTAGTCATTGAATTTATGGCTCAAAATGAAAACCATTCTAATAAAAAGTCGAGCCAAAATGATGTGCATAGTATATAATGTTAGGTATGTTGGAATATTTCACCTCCTCAAAGTTTCATGTTTTCAAATAGACACACGAGAATTTCTAAAATGAATCAAAAGATTACAAATGAAGCTAAATGTAAATACAAGAGTCCAATGCAAATGTTATCCCAAAAGAATGTGTTTAACTTGCAAAACAACAGTCAATCAAAATTGAACAAGTGGGATTATCTTTTTATAAATAATGCCCTCTTTTGTTTCTCTCCTCGCACTTTCTACAATATCTAGCAGTTCTTATAGAAGAATCAATAGTTATAGTGGCATTTGCAACATTGGGAGAAATTTTTAAATAATTTGCAACAATAATAGTGTCATTGATAGCAAGAAAATTGTTATGATATTCATTATCAATAGTGAGTAACATATGTTTATTTCTATGTTGCAAAAGTTTATGGTATGTAGGTGCTTTCAATACACGGGAATGAGTATTCGATACGGCTAGAAGTATTTCGCAAATTTACAAGAAACGTCAAATTGGGAGCAGCAATAATATAATATATTAAAAGTGAAAATGCAATAATTAATTTATTTTCATCTAAAACTTGCCAATCAAATTCCATCTTGCAAAGAAGTATGTAAAACCAAAAAAAAATCAAAATATTATTTATCGACAATTTCTCAATCAAATTCCTTCTAAGCGAATTAACATGCAGAACTCCCAAACTAGAAATGGTTGTTATTTCTTAGTTATTAGGTGATTTCATACAACACTATGTGTTAAGTCACTGGTTCAATTCTTCACTATTAATGTAACCTCACCAATATTATATATATTACATCTATTTGTAATAGAGATAAGAAAACATAAAATATATATTAATAGTAATTTAAAAAATTGAAATAATAGAGTTTAAATCCAGCATTATTTTAAAAAGAGTTTGTATAATAAAATTATAAATTTCCACGTAATATATATTTTATACTTAAATAAATATGAAAATTAAATTAAAAATGTTTTTTAATAATATTTATATTTCATAATTTCAACTTCTTTTTTCTTTAGTATTCCTTCTTTTGTCCATTCAGTTAGGGCAATAATTATGGTTTTGCCGGTGGCCAATAATCTTCCTAAATTCTTTGATATCCATCCATATATGTGGAAAATGAATAGCTTTCCAATGACAAATAACATGATTGGCGAGGCACCTTATCTTCATTTGGATAGAAGGACTTTCCATAAACGGGTTGTTTCTCTTTGTTCCAAACCCATATCCAAATCTAAACCTAATGGCATACCCTTCCCTTTGCAAAGTTCCATTAGTTTAAGCAACACCCAAGCTTCAAACGTCAAATATACCTAAGTTTGAACTTATTCATTGTAGTGAAGCTCCCAAAACGTCAAAAATCAGTTGCAGTGAAGCTCCCAAAAATCTCCAAAGTACCCATTGAAGTTTCTGATGGTTTTGGAGCATTTCCGATTAGCTTCCAAGCTCCTAGGAATGGGGGAGCTTTGGGTACGTGCTCTCCAATGCCTTGGAGTGTGTAATTATGGTTTATTTTACAAAGTACATGAGCCCTCAAAGTTCTTTTTTCATGCTTATAAACCAAAAGTAGGTAGATGAAATGATATTTATCCTCTTTAAATTCCAAAACAATATTTGTACATATTGGAGGGAGTGGCTCTTAGAAATAAGTGCAATCTTTTCAAGAATCCCTTGAGGGGCTCTTACAAAAAATTGGCTATCATTTGTTGCATAAACCAAATAATGGTGTTGATGGTTATGATAGAAGGCCTTAGAATAGAAAAAATCCATATGTAGACGCATACAAATTCACAAAGAATCAAATCAACAAGGGCTTAACTTGCAAACTATTGTCCAATTTCCACAAAATTGGAGCTAAGGATTACTAAAAGCATATTGTGTTGTAAATATTCAATCCTTTAGAATAGTTTCAAGTGTATTATTAGGTGTATTTAATGTTTGGATTCTTGAATGTTTCTACCATTATGATTATGGTGCTTCCATTGTCACTTTTGTTCAAATAGAAGGGTTTTCATCTTAATGCAATTAAAACATAATTTTATTCTTAATAATGGAGTTTTTACCTGAGATGGATATTTATCCACTCTAATAAAGGAGTTTTTACCTTAAAAAGAATAATTTTTTAAAAACAGTAGCGAGGGCCATCTATGCATGCCAAATCTTGTGCAATGTTTTTTTTTCTTCATACTTCTAGGAATTGTAAAGTTGATTAAAAAATCCCCTCCATGTTGTAAAGGATAAAACATTGAAAGAAATAAAACCATTTTTCTCACAAAGACCAAACAAATTTTTAAGGATTTCTTGGATCCCATTCATTCTTTAGGAGTGATGCAAGGTTTTTATCGTGAAAGGTCTATATAGATACAAGGAACAGGAAATTGGTCAACGTCATTTCTTATTCACCAATAGGTGCAATGTTATTTATTTAAGATTGATTGAATGAGATCAAATATGGCCATTTTATTACAAATATTTTAACTAATGTTCATGAGTGTGTTAGCCCCTCCAATATGGTGCAATTAATCATATAGATAATACACAGTTTCAAAAGTTAGAACATTCATAAACTAAACTAAACCTTATTTTGTAAGAGTTAAGGTTAGAATTCCATGTATTTAGCAACTCAAAGGGGAGACTGGAGAAACTATAAAAGATACGTACTTGAATTTGAACGAAGTCGGATCCTCACAAAAGCAGATGGGGGTACTGTAGGAGGACACTATGGAGGATGAGCGACCACACAAAAGAGTCTTCGCGTAGGGTTGTGGTGGCCAACCCTTCACCAGGATTCAAAAGAATACTGTAAGGCCTACAATATATGTCAAAGGACAGGAAAACCATCATAGAGGGACAAGATGCCATTGAATTGACAAATAACACTGCAGCCATTTGAGAAATGGGCAATTGACTTTGTGGGACTTATCAAACCTCAGGGAAAGATGTGCATGCTATACGTCATCACTGCGACAGAGTACCTGACACGATGGGAAGAAGTGCAACCAATCAAAGACTACATGACCACTACAGCTACGAAGTTTTTTTTGAAAACGTGTTGACCTGATTTGGCTATTTGAAAATCTTAATGTGTGATTGCAAAACACATTTCCTAAACAAAACCATTAGCGCGCTCATAGAAGAATTCCAGGTATATCATCAAAAAAGTACACTGTATGACCCAAAATCCAATGGGATAGTAGAAGCATTCAACAAAATACTAGAGACTGCACTGACCAAAGTGTGCAACGCACCACAAAGCAATTGGGACATGCACATACCTCCAGTACTATGGACCTATAGAAGAATGTGCAAGAAATTGATGGGACAAACACCTTTTTGGTTAGTTTATGGTGTGGAATCTGTCATGCCAGTGTAATATATCGTACCTAGTCTACGCATATCAGCGCTCATAGGGATGACAGACCACGAAGATATGGAGGAAAGGCTCATGCAATTGGAAGAACTTGAGGAGGATCAGTTCTTGGCTGGTTTTCATCAGCAGGTAATAAAGCAGCATGAAAATGCCTGGCACGATCACCATATTAAGTTGCGCACGTTTAAGGTAAACGACTTAGTGTTGTTATATGACAATAAGTTTGAAAAATTTCCAAGAAAATTAAGAATGTATTGGCTGGGATCATACGTGGTTAAGGAGGTCATAGATGGAGACACGGTCGAGCTAGTCAAACTAAATGGAGAACCCTTCCCATATAAAGTGAATGGCAGCGGCCTAAAGCCCTACACGGGTGGGCCGACTATCTGACTAGTCGGCCGAAGCACAGTCTTCACGCTCCGAGAATCTGAACAAAGGTGAGGGACTATAAACATATGCAACAAATACTGGTATAGATGTATGGAAACAATTCGGACACAGGGGTCCCGGAATAGTGGATGCAGCAGACACAACAAGCAACAGCTCAGTGTGTTGCAGATCTCAGTACAGCTCGAGGACAGTTGGAGGAACTTCGTGCCAGGATCGCCACACTAACAAAGTGAATCGAGCACGAGTCATGATGTTTGTGTTAGGGGCTTGTTGGGCATGGAATCCCCCAAGGCGTTTTTTAGGGCTCAAAACCAATATTTTGACCAAATATTGTTGTAAAGTCTCCGCGAATTGTGGGAGCGAAGCGCGAAATGTATGATAGAGTCACAGGGTTGTTTGCCCTACTCTTGTAAATGTAATGTCGACCTAACCATGGTTTTCAGACCATGGGATTGTATAAATAGAGTGAGGCTCTAAGAGTAAAAGATAATTGAGAAGAGAAGCAAGGGATGAGAGAATATAAGCGAAGAGCAAGTGTCTAAGTGTGTCTTGGGTCATAGGATAGGAGAAGGATCTACAGATGAATGCGCAGGGTAGGGTTGAGTTTGTAACCAAAGAAGAGATTAATAAAGAAGGGTTTGTTACCAATTCATGTATCTATTCTTGGATTAATGCATGGTTAATGTAAATTGCAAATATATTGTTTATTTACTGCACCCACATGTATGACTGGTTTATATTGCTAAATATAACTTAATGCATACAAATAAGCAAGTTAACCAACTAACAATGGAATACTAATCAAAGCTTGGGTAATAATAGTGTTCAATCCCCGAGTAGGGCTACGTGAAGGCAGCACCTCAGGTTGTGAGGAACGGGTAAGTGTGCATAGCGACGTAGGCACAGGGTCAAACCGTGAACCACTTAAACTCATCAGACATCTCCAGGGTGCGAAAACTTTTTTCTAGCACACTCCCATACTACTTCAGGTTAGACCTTAGTTCGTGCTCCGCAGAATATTGCTAAAAGGGCCAGTAGTACTGGGATTTGTTTGGCTAAATCACCTCTAAATGTGGGTCAAGCCCTAGCAAGCCAACAAATGCATTCAACAATTTTTTGAAGTATTTTATTATAACATTTGTATCCTTTACTTCTGGATGAATAACCAAGAATAATTCCTTCATCTGCTCTGGGTTAAACTTCCCAAGTTTTTCATTAGTACTTTTGATGAAACATTTTCTTCCAAAAACTCTAAAGTGTTTTATAGTAGGAGGCTTACCATACGAAATTTCATATGGATTTTGATCACTATTTACCCGAACATTCGCTTTGTTGAGAATGGTCATGGTATAAAATGCAACTTCACCCCAAAAGGTTGCAAATGCTCAATATTCATCAAAAACCATTTGTTTAACTATTTTGTTCATTCCTTCCACCATGCCATTTTGTTGAGGAGTTCTGGCGATGGAGAATTGCATGTTTATTCCATGTTGTTCTCAAAAGTCAAAGAATTCATCTGATATGAATTCTCCTCCTTAATCATATTTGAGACATATGATTTTTCGATTTGATTCATTTTAAACTAAAGCTTCGAAGGCTTCAAAATTTTCAAATGCTTCATCTTTATGCTTTAGTAGACCTATCCTACACATCCTGGAAAACTCATCAATAAATAAAATAAAATATTCTTCTTCACAAGGTAACTTTTTCCTTCTTGGTCCACATAAATCAGTATGGATGAGTTCAAGAGGCTTACTTGCTGATCCTTCTTGTTCACTAAAGTGAAATTTGGTTTTCTTACTGACTTGACATGGTTTGCATATGGTATTTTGTAGGATGTTGATATCTACAATATCATGGACCTCCTTTAGCCTACATGATTTTCTTATTTGAGAAAAGCTTAAATGCCCCAATCTTATGTGCCATAGCTAGTTTTGATCTACTTTTCTTAGATAGCATTGTTGTTGTCCTCCTTTGAGTATGTATAAATTCTTTGGAGTTCTCATACCTTTGATTATGATTTTCTTGTATCAAGCTCACGAACCACACATCCGTCTGATTGAAGCACAACTTCATTTCCTTGATCACACATTTGATTGACACTTAACAAGTTATCTTTTAAAACATCTACGTACATGAAATTTCCAACTTTAACCTTTTCTTTCAAGAAAAAAAATCCCTTACCTTTAATGACAACTAGCGTGTCATTTCCAAATGAGACATTCTTTTCTTTTTTTAAAGAATTATATGAGTGAAGTTGCTCTTTATCACCTATCATGCATTTGGAGCATCTGCTCTCGATGTACAACTGATTCTCTTGTCCTTCAGCATATAGAGCTATGCCACATATTTCTAATTGATATTCCTTCTTTGTCCATATCTTGGAATTTTATGATGTTTTCTCCTTTTGAAGTGTAGGAAAAATTTTCTCCTGCATTCAGATTCTTCATTACCAAAGTTGTTACAAATTAAACATTTTATTTCATCTTCAAGAGGAGAAAAGTTATTATAGGAACTTCTTTTTATTCCTGTTACACTCCTTTGATTTCTTGCTTCTCTAGTCATGATGGTTCTATAAGAGACACATTTAATAGCCTTATGCCCAAAGTTATGACATGAAAAACATTGCCCATTAAAAATGTTTCTACGATCATAGAATCTTTTTGCATTTTATGCCTATTGGTTGAAGCTTCTACTAATATTCATTGTTGGATTAAATTGAGTATGATTTACCTGATGAGTACTTTTAGGCCTTTGCTGACAATTGGCATACTGTTCACTAGTCTTTGTTCTGTCAAGATAGCTTATGGTGGAGGCTAACGGCTTCTGTGATTGAGATGACTCTTCATTATATCCAAGACCTGTCTTTATGAGAGGAGAACGTTTAACTTTGATGATTTCATTTAAAGTTTATCATCCTTTAGCAAATCTAAGATTAAGAGATTTTGTCTTCTCGAGTTATTTTCTTAGACCCACAATTTTAGATTGTAGATTTTCATTGCTTTTTTCTCTTTCAGTGAATTGATGTGCTAACATATTTATGATCATATTCTTCTCTTCTAAATAGGTTTTTAGTTTTGTGATTTCTTCAAGAAAGTCTTCCTCTTCTAAGGCATCCCAAAATCATCATTATCATAGACCATTAGAATTCTATAATATTCTTCAATTTCATCTTCATCACTATTAGATAAACCATCGCTATCTTCATGCATATAGTAACTCGTCCTATTGACAACCTATTTTCTATTTCCTTTTGCATATTCCTTTCCCTTTTAATATTTATCTTTATGAGGACATTTGGCAGCATAATGGCTGAATCTACCACAAGTAAAGCATTTAAATGGTAGCTTACCTCTGAATCTTCTGGAACCCCATTGAAGCTTCTTGACAAAATTTACCTCATCTTCTTCTTCTGAAATATATTCTGGTTCATTGTGCTCTTCCTTTTCTTTTCCCTTTTCTGAAGATTTAAAAGCGTCTTCTCTCATATCTGGTGGACCTCCTTTCCTCATTTAAAAGTTAGTTAGGATTCCATGGAGTTGACTCATAGTAATAGTTTGAAGATACTATTTTTCTTCAATGGCAAATACTTTTGACTCAAATTTATAGGACAAAGGTCTCACAATTTTCTCAACCAAGGTAGAATCCTTTATCTCCTCACCCAGATTCTTCATACAATTAACAATCTCATCTACATGTAAAAGGTAACTAGAAATACTCTCATCACTATGCATCTTAAGAGTTTCATACTAAATTCTGAGAGTTTGAAGCTTAGCACGTTTTACCTAGGAGTTTCCTTCATAGGGATTGCTTCTTAATGGCTTTTGTTGGCTTGATATTGAGCAGAGGCTAGTAGAAGCACATAAAATGAGAAGGATTTTAAACTCGAAGACTAGAGATGAGCTTGAAGAGCTCAATATTCAAGACAGAACAAAGTCAATAATGGAAGTCAAAAGAGTATTGATTAAGAAAAATCTGATGGTGCAGTTAGAAAATAAGTGCAATTAATTGGTGCTACATGTGAGAAGACTTAGCAGGAAGTTTTCTTTGTTGCAGGAGAAAGGATGTCCAACTCTAAGAAGTTATAATGGAAAATTGATTCCTAAATATTGAGAGGTATTACTGTAGGAAATTGATATCCTCCTTCCAAAATTTCCCAAACATCAGCTCCAAGTGATTCAAGATAGGTTCTTGTTCTCATTTTCGAATATACCAAGTTCCTCCCATTGAAGATTAGTGGTATGATAGATCACATTCTTTCTTGATTATTCATCTTGAAAGATCTTCCTTCAAGCGATCAAGCTTTTTCTGAAGGTCCTAAATTTTTCTCAAAGATTTGATCGTTCTCAAAGATTTGATCATCTCAATATTTAGTAAATCTGAAATTTAAAATGAATGAAAAAAGTATTACTAAATTTTATTATTATTAATACTAACTTTTTTTATTAAATTCTAACATTAACATTATTATTAAATTTATTATAATTACCTTTAACTTTTATTTTAAAATTAAAACTATTACACTAATTAAAATTAATCTTTTGTATAGATGCATATATTTTAATGTTATTGAGTAAATAATATTTATCAAAATTTCATGACCTCCCATTCTTTTATGCTAGTGTATATGTTTTAATCTTATTAAGAAAATATTATTTAACATAAAAATATAATTTTTACTAATAAATTGTTCATTAAACATGTCATTTATTCCTAGAAAATATTTGTTACTACTATAATTTCCATGCTCACATTGTGGTTCCATGTGGTGGGAGCTCTAGACCTCATTTACAGCTTGAATGTACTATGAGAAGCTTGAATGTACTATGAGAAACAGCTTGAATGTACCATGGTTTTCTCATTGTGGTTGGAAAAAAAGTAGGTGGGGTTACTACACTGTAGTAGAGCTTCTGCAATATTCATCACTACATTTCATTGTGATTTGAATTGATCGAGCATGAAAAGGTAATCTAACTTAATTTTTGCAAAAAAATAATGATCATCTCATTGTTTTTTAATATTTTTTTCTTGGCAACATTAAATATTAAATATATATAAAGATTTTCTTTTAAATATTTAATTTTTATGGTTATAGGAATTTGAGAGAAAATTATAATTAATTAGAAGTTTCAGACATGCTTTTGCAATTTTCACCCTAGCTTTCTTTGTGATTTGAATTCATGAACCATGAAGAAGAGGCAATCTAACTTGAGTTTTACAAGAAAGTAACGATGATCTCATTGTTTATAAACATTTTATTTTTGGAAACATTAAAAATTAAATATGTTTAAACCTTAAAAAATAAAAATAAATCATTTTTTAAGAATTCAATTTTTAGAGTTTTACGAGTTTAAAAGAAAATGATAATAAATTAAAATGTTTAATCATTTAAATTCATCTTTGGGCCTATTTTTTTTATATTTATATATTATATCTAACTTTAGATGTAAAATTTATATTAATACATTTAAGTATATAGTTTAGCTCACTTCATCATTAAAACCTAGAACTACTCCCACTATTAAAGCAAGCCATGTAGGTCAAATCTCAGTTCGGGGAAGCTACCATGGTTTCTCTCTAGATCCACACACTCTCTTATTGATACCTTTTTCTTATGTCACATCTAGCAACTATTCGAGCAAATATATCCATGAAGATCCAGCCCTAGTAGACCAACATAATTAAAAATCATGTTTTCTAACTCTAAAAACAAATTCAAGGAAGACCTAATAAATGTAAACAACACAAATATTATTAGTGAATGCTAATTGGAGCCTTTGTCAGACTAGGAGGTAACTCCTCAAATCAAAACTCATATTATTCATTCAGGTTTTTCACTATTATATACGAGAGGGAGTGAATGTTTGATTCATCTCCTGATGACTCTCTATCTTCTCTATTATTTATTTACATTAATTACAACTGTACACCCAATCCCTCTTATTATGTGTCAACATTTCCCCCGTTAATTTGAAGGGATGTTGTTGAGTCCAAGCATCATTCTAAATCTTAGCTTTTCTCTTCCAAGTGCTTTGGTGAAGATGTCTACAATTTGCTCATTAGTGGAACAATGGCAGAGATGAATTTTCTTAGCCTCAACATGATGTCGAATCAGATGATATTTAGTATTGATGTGCTTTGTTAGATCATGGAACTTTGGATTCTTGGCCAACATTATTGTAGACGTATTGTCAATCATGAGTGGAGTTAATTGTACTTCTTTTACCTACAAATCTTCAAGAATTTTCCTGAGCCACAAAATTTCTTTAGTTGCCTCAGCTTCTGCCACATATTCTATCTCTGTTGTGGAATCTGGTGGAACTAATTGTTTACATGATCTCCAGGATACAGCTCCTGATCCAAGACTCATTACATAACATGAAGTAGATACCCTAGTTTCTTTGTCTCCATCGATGTCTAAATCAAAGTATCCAATCAAGCTGAAGTCACCAACCTTTGTATAATTGATTCCAAAGTCTTGAGTTCCCTTCAATTACTTTAGAACTCTTTTTGCAGCAGACTAATGTCCCTCACAAGGATTTTGCATAAATCTAGAGAGGATTCCAACAGGAAATGAAATGTCTAGTATGGTAGTGGTTAGGTAGTCGAGACTTGCTACAAGCTATCTATATTTGTTACATCCTCAAATTATTTTCCTTCAATGGATGTGAGCTTTAATTTTTATTCCATTGGAGTAGTCATAGGATTGCATTCAATGATGCCAAACCTATTCAAAAAATCTCCAATGTACTTCTTTTGAGAAAGGAATATGGACTTCGGATGTTGAGTTACTTCAATACCAAGATAGTAATGAACATAGTCCAAATCGGCCATTTCAAAACCTTTCTTCAATTCCTTCTTTATGGATGCAATGTAGTTTTCATTGTTCCCTATCATCAAAAGATCATCTACATATACCACAATATATACAACTTTTTTGAAAACTTTCTTGACAAACAAAGTTTCATCATCAAGATCATAATGTTTGAAATTGAGTTTCAAAAGATGCTCAGTTGGTTTTTCATACGAGGCTCGTGGTGCTTGTTTGAAGCCATACAAGAATTTCAAAAGTTTTCATACTTTATGTTCATGTCCTTTCATAGAAAATCCTTTAGGCTGTGAATAAAAACATTTTCTTTTAGATCTCCATTCAGGAAAGCAGTTTTTACATCCATTTGATGGACTTTCCAATCATTCTGAGCTGCTAGGCCAAAGAGTGTCCAGATGGTAGCCCATTTTGCTATGGGGGAAAAAGTTTCCTCATAATCGACCCCTTCCTTGTGTGCAAAACCTTTTGCCACAAGCCTGGCTTTGTGCTTGTTAAGTGAGCCATCAACTTTATACTTGTTCTTGTAGACCCACTTGCAGCCAATTGGTTTTGTTCCTAATGAAGGATCAAGCAGCTTCTGAGTGCCATTCTTGATCAGGGCATCATACTCCTTTTGCATTGCTTCTTTCCATTCATCATGAGAAGTAACTTCTTTGAAGGAAGTTGGTTCAAAATATGTAAACAAATTCAATTCACAATCATAAGAAACATCCATATCAACACGTGAATCAGAGTCATCTACATCACCTCCATTTTACCGGTTTGAATTTCTACTTCCTGTCTTTCCAACCTCATCAGCATGAACACTTTCAAGTGTCTTTGTCAACCACTTTGGGGGACCTTTCCCAGATGTTCCAAATTGCTTCATTGATTGAGTTGGCACTGAATCAAGATTGAGTCTCTCAATTTTGTCAATCATATCACTCAAAGTATCATCTGTTGTTGGAGTTTAATGCAGGGGAGAGAGTGCTTCAGAAGAAGATTCCAAGGGTTGATCTAATATAGGAATCTCCCCTTCAAGATGTGGAATCTGATTATCAAATTCTTGAAATGATTTTGTATTTGTGAATCTATCCAAGCGATCAAGTTGCCTTTCAACAACATTGTTAGTTTTGGATGATTCAAGAAAGATTACATCTCTAGATACAACAAAATTTGTGTTGACTTCATCATAGAGATGGTATGCTTTGGATTTGTTTGAATACCCAAGGAAGATACACTTATGAATTCTTGCACCAAGTTTGTTTCTATGTACCTTTCGTGTCAAGGCATAACAAGTGGATCCAAAGACCCTGAGATGCTTTACCGAAGGAATGCTCCCATACCACATTTCATAAGGAGTCTTGTTTTTGATAGCATTAGATGGACATATATTATTTATATATATAGCACATAGAACTGCATCAACCCAAAACATCATTTTTACATTTTTGAAGAATAGCATGGAGTGTATCATATTTAAGATTGTCCTATTCATTCTTTCAGCTACACCATTCTGTTGGGGATTATAAGGCACAATTGTTTGATGTTTGATCCCACTTTGACGAAGATAGTTTTCAAATTCATTTGAAGTCTATTATTTTCCATTATTAGTGTGAATAGAGCCAATATAAGGTTGTTCGCCATTTTCAATCCATGTATGAAAGTTTTTGAATGTTTGAAAAGCATCAGATTTGTTCTTCAATAAATAAACCCAACACATTCTGGTGTAGTCTTCAATAAATTGTATAAATTTTGAATAATATGACACTTATTCACGGAGATTATCCTAATTATACACTCTTTGTGGAATGCATGCATAATACATAACCTCCTCTATGTTGATCATCAATTTGCAGTATTAAAGAAACAATTGCATGCGCACATTGAAGCATCAATCGCACATATCAACACAATATATCACGGGGAAAGCATACAATTGAAAACCCCCAACTATCTGTATATTATATTGATTGAGAACATGTAAAAATACATAGTACAATACTACTCACAAGTACTCAGTACTATCTCCATGTGTTACACATAAACTAGCTCAAATCTGAATCAATCATAGGTTCAAATCTCCTTCGCTGCTTGTCTGCCTCCACTGCGCAATCCTGCATGAGAATATATGAGAATGGCTGATCCAAAATCGTATTCCTTTGGCTGAACCATGCAATTCTCATTGGCAATACTCAATCCATTGATTATGCAAATCTCATGCACAACTATAGTCACAACTGACAACTGTCTCGCCTTTTCACTCACCTCTAACACTTGTCTCCACTGAATTGTCCATGCACTGAGTTAACTAATGTATTCTTTAGTTGATTTATGAGTTAATAATTAGTGATATTAATTAATAATTAATTCACACCACTCATTTATTATTCTATTTTTCAGTTAAACTAACTACAACTAGTTCAACTAAGTCAAACTGAACACAACTCCATCAACTCCTCAATCAACTCCACCAAACTCAATCACTTGAGTTCTAACTGAATTCCTTCATGCAATAGCTCAAGTAACCCATAAGAAAAGCGTATTTCCTTCTGGAAGTTGCATGTGCCACATTTGTAGCTAGAACTAAGTGCTCTAAGAGAATAAGATAATGTTTATAGTCCAAATATTATTAACAACTAATAATATTCGACTATTCTATTTTTAGCCTGGTAGTCTAAAAATAGACTCTGCCCATATGTCTAAAAACAGAGGTCCATATATTTTTACCAACATGACCAATCATCCACAAATAGCATCCTGAAACTCATAGACCATGATCCATATGTCTAAAAATAGACTTTGCACCAAAAATAGCCTGCGGGGCCACTTAGTGAAGGTGACTTCCTTCCACTAAGCTCCATCATCTTGTTGCATTTTCAACACTCCCTCTCAACAAGATATGGATTATCTGCAACCCCTATCCTGTAACTTTGGAATATTCTACATGCAACACATCTACCCGGTCCGCTTGCTCTAACAACACTTGGAACAAAAACACTCCCAACTGACCCCTCTATTGGGCTAGGAAAATACTCTAATGCTGAAGCTCTACCTACTGGTGACAAGTGCTCCCTCTCTGAAATCTACGCTACTACAACATATCCATGCATCTCGCACCATTTCACACCTCTCTGTGCCACCTAGCACTATGCAAAACACTTGTGCCTCTCACATTGATGCAGCCTGCTAGCTATGCACTATCTTGGGATTCCCTGCACTGTCACTCTATCTGCCGCTCCATCCGCATCTCTCTCTACCGAATCATTTAGTTCCTGCTACTCCACATCAGGGCTCCTGTAGTAAGGTCTCATGCAAGAGGTTGATTACCTCAAGGATCCTTCCCCTCCTCCTTGGGATAATCACTCTATATCGTCCCACCTCCTACCTGGAGGTATGGCTGCATGTGATCTCTCTGCCCTCCTGGCTCAAATTTTTCCATTACTGGAGGTCTCTGCATGAGTAGATGTCTCTACTCGATCTCCTCTCAGCTTCCCCAATTGTGGTTGCTCCACAACCTCCTGAAGCTGCTGCACCAATCGTGGCTCCTCCACCATTGTATGAGACTTCTTCTTGCTCTACATGTTGAGAGATAATATACCCTCCCTCTCAACCACCAAGTCTCCATCAGTTGCCTTACTGTTCAAGGCTTTGCATGCATATTGAACCTCAAGAGCATATAGGTTCTTGACCCATGTACGAATCTGCTTCACCTATCTAGTGATGATGTGTCTAAGGAAAACTTTCCCTTACTGAAGACTACATCATAGCCTCTATCTTCCAGCATCGCGATCGACACCAAGTTTCTCTTAAGTCCTGGTACATACTTGATATCGTTCAAGGTAAAGCAAGATCCATGCTCCCTCTGAAAAATAACCGTGCCTACACCTGAGACACTATACTTCTCATCATTACCCATCACTATGAGTATTTGGAGATCTTTCTCCTCCAAAGCACTGAACAAACTCTTGTCACCGGTCATGTGGAAAGAAGCTCCACTACCAACAAACCAACCACTTCCCACCATGGATGAAACCATGCATGCGAAGTGTGTGAAATCCAATTGAAACTGTGAAGCAAGTGCCTCACCTTTAGATCCTTCCCCGGATTCCTTCTTGGATTTCCTCCGTGGACAACTTAAGGCATAATGGCCCACCTCATGACAATGAAAGCATCGCACTTTCGATTTGTCAACCTTCTTCTCATCATAGGAAGAACTGGATTTAGAAAGAGGAACCTTCTCCTTCTTTGCTTTGGCAGCCAAAGCACAATTTTCTTCATCAGATTCCTTTGATGAAGATTCGTCCCTAGTATTCTGGCTGATCTCCCCTTGCACAAGATCTGACCAAAGTCTCTCCCATCCTGGCAATTTCTCCCGACCATTGACAGAGTCTTGATAGGAATGCCAACTCTTCGGAAGACCAAGGAGAGCCAAGCTCACCAAGTCCTCATCGTCGACAATCACCCCCACACTTCCTAGCTCATCCCAGCATTGGGTGAACTTCGTGAGATACTTAGGCATACTGTCTCCATTCTCACATTTAATGTTTCTGAGTTTATCCTTGAGCGCCAACTTCCTTTGGTCGCTCTTGCTTTGGAATAGATCTGTCAACGCTTTCCACATCAAGTATGGAGAAGCCTTTCCATGCAGGCTAGACATAATGTGATCCTTCATGCCATCCAACGGAGTCCTTCGACACTTTGCTGTCTTCTTTTGCCAAGCCTCAACTTGAGAAACATCAGTAGGCTTTAGGACTTTAGCATCTATGAATGCCTTCAACCCATTGTCATCAAACACCGCCTCCATCCTGTCTTTCCATGCAATATAATTCGAGCTGCCTTCAAGGGCATACTCCAATCGCAATCTGTTGAAAAACATTTCAACTTCGACACCAAGAAAAAAAT
This sequence comes from Pinus taeda, assembly GCA_000404065.3. Classification (NCBI taxonomy): domain Eukaryota; kingdom Viridiplantae; phylum Streptophyta; class Pinopsida; order Pinales; family Pinaceae; genus Pinus; species Pinus taeda. The sequence continues at coordinate 211,182 of APFE031721015.1, read as the reverse complement.
GCTGCAAATTTGAATTCCACTAGCTCAAAACTCAATCGCTTTTGATGTAAAATTCGTGAGAACAAAGTATTTCTCGTACAGAGTTCGATTGTATGGGCATTCACCGGATATCTCACCTTCCAAAATAAGAATGAATCCAGAGGCTACCTGGACTGATTACAGACTCTGCCTGAAGAAATAAAATGTAAACACTTTCTGAATAATAGATCTGATGATCAATCGTTGCTTTGATATCCTGTAGAACTTTTTCTACAAATCAACCAGCTCTGGTACCATGTAGAAATTTTGAATAATATGACACTTACTCACAGATATTATCCTGATTATACACTATTTGCAGAATGCATGCATAATACATAACCTCCTCTACGTTGATCATCAATTTGCAGTATTAAAGAAATAATCACATGTGCACATTGAAGCATCAATCACACATATAAACACAGTATATCACGGGTAAAGCATACAGCTGAAAACCCCCAACTATCTTTATATTATATTGATTGAGAACATGTAACAATACATAGTACAATACTCCTCGTAAGTACTCAATACTATCTCCACCTGTTACACACAAACTAGCTCAAATCTGAATCAATCACAGGTTCAAATCTCCTCCATTGCTTGCCTGCCTCCACCGCACAATCCTACATGAGAATATATGAGAATGGCTGATCCAAACTCATATTCCTTTGGCTTAACCACACAATTCTCATTGGCAATACTCAATCCATTGATTGTGCAAATCTCATGCACAACTATAGTCACAACTGACAACTGGCTTGCCCTTTCACTCACCTCTAACACTTGTCTCCACTAAACTGTACATGCACTGAGTTAACTGATGTATTTTTTAGTTGATTTATGAGTTAATAATTAGTGAATTAATTAATAATTAATTCACACCACTCGTCATTAGTCTATTTGTCAGTTAGACTAACTACAACTAGTTCAACTAAGTCAAACTGAACACAACTCCATCAACTCGTCAATCAACTCCACCAAACTCAATCACTTGAGTTCTAACTGACATCCTTCATGCAATAGCTCAAGTAACCCATAAGAAAAGCGTATTTCCTTCTGGCAGTTGCATGTGCCACATCTGTAGATCGAACTGAAGTGCTCCAAGAGAATAAGATAATGTTTATAGTCCAAATATTATTAAGAGCTAATAGTATCCGACTGTTCTATTTTTAGCCTGGCAGTCTAAAAATAGACTCCGCCCATATGTCTAAAAATAGAGGTCCATATATTTTTACCAACATGACAAATCATCCACAAATAGCATCTTGCAACTCATAGACCATGATCCATATATCTAAAAATAGACTTTGCGCCAAAAATAGCCTGCGGGAACACTTAGTGAAGGCGACTTCTTTTCACTAAGCTCCATCATCTTGTTGCATTTTCAACATAAATGTCATCATATATTTATTTCCATTTGCAAAAGAGACAGGCATTGGACCACATAAATCTGAATGATTGAGTTCAAGTTTTCCATGTGCTCTAGAGTGTGAATCATGAAACGACTGTTTGCTATGCTTTCCTAGAATGCAAGCATCACATTACTTAAGCTTCCTAGGAATTGTAGGCAAACCAGAAACACCATTTTTCTTCAACAAGCGGAGGCTGTCATAGTTAAAATGTCCAAATCTATCTTGCCATAATAAACTTGATGGAAGTGTACCTTCTTCATGATGAGAATTGTATGAGAAATGTCGTGCACGAGGAGAGGTACCATGCAGCTTGAGAAGCCTTTCTTCTTCTATCCCTATCATGTCAAGTGAGTGGTCAGATGCTTTTCTCACCTCAATCTTGCCTTCAAACATATGAATGGAGTGACCTTGCTGGCAGATGTGGACCAAGGACAACAAGTTTCTCGTCAGCTGTGGGAGATATAGAACATGACGTAGAAGAAAGTCTAGAAGACCACACAATTTAAGCCTAATTGTGCCAAGCCCTGATGGCTTGAGTTTTGATTGGTCTGCAAAGTATACTGCTCCATCAACACTGTTAATAAATTATTCAAAAAAATCTTTTCTATGAGTCATGTGGCATGTTGCTCCTGAATCAAGCAACCAATCATTTTTCGAAGAAGAAAGTGAAGCATTAAATAAGTCTTCATTTACCCCAATATTACAATGTGCCACAACATAATGAGCGAATTCAGGTGCTTTACCTCTGTCTGTGTGATTAGTTTTACCTTTGGGTTGGTTTCTTTGCTGCTCAAATTTGTCCCAAGGTAACTTGCATGTGGAGGCATCATGTGATCCATTTCTTTTGCAGCATATCTTCCTCTTCCTCTTTGACCACCTCTTCCTCTAGAAGAATCTTGGGTAATATTCTTTTCTTTATGAGCAAGGCACACAACCTCTTCAGAAGATTCAGGGGTTGTCTTCTTTCCAAAAGCTTTCTGTCTTTCAATAATTTTTTTCAGAAGAGAGTCAAAGGTAATATCTCTGAGATTTCCATTTGCTTGTAATGACTCAAGATAATTGGAGTAAGTAGGATAAAGTGCCTTGAGAAAAGAAATCAGAGTAATATCCAATTCAACCTTAGTGACTTTGATATCATGCATTATAGATTTTACTTCAGATGCAAAAGCAAGAGGATCATTATTTTGTAATTCAAGGGTGAAGAGTTTAATCATGAGTTGAATAACTTCAAGTGCAGAGTGTGAGTCATAAAGTTCCTTCAACTTTTGTAAGTCTTCAAATGCATTTGAAAATGGTGAAATGTGTCAACTCACCTCTTCACTAACTGATGCTGCAATCAATGCATATGCTTTATTGTTCTTATTTTCCCAAATTGCAAGCTCCTTGTTTGAGGTAGACTGAATGGGCGCTTCGTCTCCTTCTCCAACACACACTCCTTTCCATAGCTCATTAAAAATAAGAGTGTGTTGGATTTTCCACGACCAATCAAGATAATTCTCCTTTCCATTGAGAACTACTCCCACAATAGATATAATTTAAAGCATTGTAAAATATGTGTACAGTGGAGAAAAATATTGTTGCTGCAAAATTTTACTCATAAAATGATTGTTATACCAACAATGTTCAACTTAAGAACATTCAATGTTTACCCGAATATTAGAGTCTGAATTTAGCTATAGTTATTTTGTTGCTTTTTATGGCAGAGATGAACATTAGAGATGAGTGGAGGAGATGAACGGAGGAGGGTTTTCGATGGTAAGTCATCAACAGTTATTGCAAGCAAAACAAGTTGGGGCGATAATCGCGGCTAAAGGCGAATTTCAGGTTACAAGCAGGATTTTAGGCGGATAAAAACGATAAGTGGTATTGAGAGGGGAGCGCCCAATTCCACTAAGTGATTGACACATAGCGATTAGGAGAGAGAGAAGAAACTCTTGTATCGAGCAAGTAACTCTCATGCAACTAATGCACCCAGAATCGCTATAAACGGTCAGATTTTGGGGTGATGATCAACGGTGAAGATTAAAAGGCACTTTTTAGGCGGGTAACCACTGCGCAAGTGGTCCCCCCTGAAATCAATGTTAGCTGTCAGATCTGGAGGTTGAGATCAACGATGGAGAATGAGCCAAATAAAGTGAAACCTCAGGAACTGTGTCCAAGCGGGTTTAATAAAGGGTATGATCGCATCGCAAACGTGCAGCGATATTGATCGGGGCAAGAGATTTGCGATATGTGATAAAAAAGTGGACCTGACGATAGTTATATATATGGGTTTATAATACTTGAGATTTGGCTCAAGGGAATACAAAAAAGAATATATGTGAATACAGGTGTCAACAGCCTTAAAAATAAATCATTAATATTGCTTTCATAAACGTCAATCTCAACAACATATAGTCCATTTGGAGAGCTCTTTGGAGACTTTATCAACAATATAGCGACTTGTGTATTCATGGTCTTATAGTCCTCATGGGGCATACATAGTGCCACACTCCTACTTGCAATTTCCTATAGAGAACGATCTCCACACTCCAACGCTCAACACTTATATTGACTGGTTATTGAGGTGGACTAGCATTTTACCAAAGAAAATGTGATTTGTTCTTTCAATGTGGACAAACAACTATTCGACCACCCATATGTGCCACACAATAGCTAGCACAACTATTCGTCCACACATGTGTGCCACACAATAACGCTAGCTAACCAACAACTTAGTCCAACCTTGCAATGCCTATGTAATAGTTAGCCTACCCTCGCATGTTGCATATAGATCTATGGTGCATAACTCGTCCAATGGATTTCAGTCTTGCAAAACAACCCTGCATGAATATAACTATCAAAACCCTATACACATTGTAAACATTAAATATCGTAAAAATTAAACTTTATATAACCATTAGAACATTACATACTATGGCTATAAGTACCAACTCTACATGTGGCATATGTGGCTATGCTTGATGACATTGTTCTTGTCAGCTCTTCGGTAAATCTAGTAATTGCCATTACATTATACAATACATAATGTAACTTACATGATACATTGGCTAAATGGATTGCAACATATGGGTAATGGATTGAAACAAATAAACTAGTAAATGAATTGAAATGGTATGGATTGAAAGGGACAATTTGGTAACTCAATTGAAATGCTTGATTTCTCAATAAGTGGGATGCGTAACTCTAAATTCACAACCCACATTGGTCTAATCTACTTAACGGGTGGCAAAATAAGTTATACATTAGCTTAATATGCATAATAGTGTTATAATAAGTTATATTTAAATTTATATATTATTTTTTTTTCAAATTTAAAAATTTCTTTAAATATATTTAGATATTATTTATTTAATGGTACATAAGATGAAAAATATTCTCTTACAAATAAATTTGTATCATTCATTTATTAAAAGATCAAAATTATTGAAACCCACATTCATAAACTAAAATAGATACACTCATAAACATAAACATAACATTCATTTACACATCCTATAACATTGAATTCCAATAAATTAATTGACTATCAATATAGATTCTAAGTTACAGTAAGTTTCTGTAACGTTTTCAAGTAATGCAAGTGACAGAAGATTAAAAAAAGCTAAAATAGTTTAAATAAAAAATTAATTACAAAAGATTATTATATAAAAGAAGAGTTTAATTATAACTTTATATTTTGTAAATTGATAAAATATTTAATATTATTATAAAAGAAGATTAAAAATGAAAAAGGGAATGGTGATTCTCTAAATGAAATAGGCACTGAATCCCCAACGACTTATTGAATCGCCAATTACTAGGCCTCGATCTCGATCAAATGTGGGTTAAACTCAATATTGCTATCGGGTCCTATGGCTGGTGTTGCCCCCGCCTAATCGATTGATTCTAAAGTGTTTGACATCAGCGCATCTATTCATATTGTTTAGAATGTACCGAGTCAATGGGTACCCATTATTATTATTCGCGAGTCATTTATAAATTGATAAAATATTTAATATTATTATAAAAAGATTAAAAGGGAAAAGGAAATAGTTTAATTAATAAAATATTATTAATATAAGAAGATTTTGATTATAATTTATAATTTGAAAATTATAAAATATTAATATTATTAAAATAGAAGAGTCGTGATATAACTTCATCTTTTCTAAATTAATAAAATATTTTATTTAAACATTCCAATGTATGACTTCGTTTTTAAATGAAAAAAAATTTTCTGTGTGCTTTTTTTTTCAATTTTTTGTGTTTTGGTTTTCTCAAAATTTTTCACTAAATAAATAATATAAAGATTAAATTTAATAAATATTACAAATAAATGTAATTGTTAATATTTATATAGTAAATAAGTATGGTTTATTTAATTAATATCTTTTTCTTTTTATTATTTTCATTAATTTTCTTTATTATATTTAAAATACAATTTTTCTATTTTTTTAATTTTTATTGTCTATGCATGTATTTTTAATAGGTTTTTAAAATTTAATTTAATTATCAATCATTATTAAGTGGATGGGAGGAATTTAACCCTCATGAATTATTGTAGAGTATTTTTACTAGTATTCAAAATATTGTAGAGTATTATGATTAGTATTCACAGTTTAAAGGTTGAGATTTATCTTAAAAGTAGTTATGTTCTTTCTCCCTTTCTAATTAAATTAATTAATTAAAAATTTGTGTCATATGCACATGCGTCATAAGAACGCGAGTTATTATTTTTTGCAACAAGTGGTATTTGGAAGTAATGGCACTAGTCCATGGTATTGTAACAAATTCTATTAAGAAGTTAAGAATATTCATAATAAAGTGCAGGTAAATATCCATGATTAAATATGTTGTCACGTATATGTTTAATTGGTATTTTAGTTTTTTTTTTTTTTATAATTAATGACAATAATAATTATAATTTAAGATAATACTATAATTTAGCTGATTATTATGATTTTTTAAATATTGGTAATATAAAATGTATCATGGAACAAGTGTTGCACGATAGCTTAGTCCTTGCCACACAAACTACAAAATATGATTTGGAAAAATTGGGGAAAATTAAATAAAATATTATAACTTATAGTGTTCAATGTTAAACTAAGAGTGCTTAACAGGAAAATTGAATCTTATGTTCTTGTTTTGGCAAGGACTAATGAGTTGAAATGTGAAGTGGATAAATTAATTGATTTCTTAGGTACAAGGACCTGCTTCAATTTTGGTGGGTAGTAACTACTAGTAAGTTAAGGAAAACATAAATAATGGTGTGAAGTAACTCGTTGTAAGTATAGTTATGTACATATTATTCCTAACTACTTTTTATTCAAGTAATTATTATTCCTTGCCAAGGCCTAACTCTAGTAATCAATTTGCTCATTATCTGTTGATCACTGTAATTTTTCATCGACCATGGCAAGTTATTATGTTTTACTTTATAAATAATTAAAATACTTTTTATTTTAATTTTCAAACAAAATGTTAGCATTTATTTCACTTAAAAATTTGTATATCTTATTTCAAGGTTTCCATGCTTCCAATAAACTTTATTCAACTCACCCAAAGGGATTACCCATTTTATGGGATCTTGTATTCTGATTAAGAAAATTGATAAAATTCAATACATATATGAGCATAGATTATTAACATGATAGTTAGAGTTTTCCATAGTTTTGAACTGAATCGTACCATAGGTTGTTATTTCATTAATGTAACTAAAACCATATTTAATTCATGTCAATCATGAGGTCAAGGTCTTTAATTGACACTGTGAGGACAAGGATGGGGTCGTTTTTGTGCGGTCGGTCAAGGTCTTTAATTGACACTGTGAGGAAAAGGATGGGGTCGTTTTTGTGCGGTCTCTTGTGCTCGGAGCTCTTGCTATGCACCCTAGTTTTTTTCTTAGCAGACAAATCCACGATGGGGAAAGAGTAGGAGCAATTGGTGACATGGGAGCGTAATGGAGAAGTAAACTATGATGAGAAATGGAGGAATACATAAGCATTGGATCCATTGTTGTCGGCTACAAATTCGTTCATACTTGTCCCATGACTGTTGAGGCATAAATTGTGTAGGGAATGGAGGTTTACGAAGTGCCATGAAATTCGACGTAGTGACAAGAGTAGGAGTTATAAGAAGAGCTTCGGCGTAAATCACATGAAAGAGACCTTTGTCGACGCGTTTCGAACCAACTAGTGTGGTTCATCGTCAGGCGATGAACCACACTAGTTGGTTCGAAACGCGTCGACAAAGGTCTCTTTCATGTGATTTACGCCGAAGCTCTTCTTATAACTATGATGAATCACAGAAGCCTCAATTCTACAAGAGTAGGAGTTGTACATTGATCGACATTTCACTTAGCGATGTAATCTAGAGAAGGAAAATCCATTTCAGCATGTGGTATTGGGAACTCATCACAGAATCCATTTCGGTATTTAGTACAGTGAGCTATTTTAGAGTAGTCTGAACATTGAATATTTTTTATGTTTGATTTTTTGGTCTGAATTTGCTGATAAATGTTTGGTGAGATCATGTTAAAATGCGTGTAGTAAAGGATTTAATGCACTAAAAAGTCTGTGATATTCAATTTATGTAAATTATATTACTAAATTTAAAATTCCAAAAAATACTTATTAATGTTCAGCCAAAATTATTTGAAATAATTTTTTTGGAAACATTATTATACAAAAGGGGATTTTAAGACAATATTATTATATTGTCTTAAAATTATGACTTTTTCTTAACTACAATTTCAATTTCAACTATTTGTTATATTTACGCCGTAAGGTGTTCCCATTTGAAATTAACTTCCCCGAATTGCCACCGTGTACTTTTTTGAGCCATTCGATCGGATGTTAGACGATTGGAACATTCCAGGCCGTTGGATATAGTTTAAGTTACTTTCTTATATTCTTTCCGCACAGTTTTTTAGCGGCTTCAAATCTCACCGAGCAGGCCGCGTCTCTAGGCATCCCGCTGCTTCAAATCTCGCCGAGAAGGCCGCGTCTCTAGGCATCCCGCTCTAGGATGGGGATACCACAACTTGTTTGTAATGCTGATCAATTTCTGGCTGATGATGCTGTAGGTGCAAGGAAGATGCTGTAGGTGCAAGGAAGAGAAAAGGATCTCCATAATACCACACAAAACCAATTTCACAGAGCGCAATATAAAATGAATCCCGAGAAATATACACACAAAACAAATGAGGCTCTAGTCGCGGATCGAGAGATAGCTACAGAATCTGGTCACGCCAAGTACACTCCTGTACATTTGGCCATAGCTCTTACCGAGGGGTATTCTCCATCAAGCGATTTCATCTGCTGCTACAACTGGAGAGGAAACTGTGGAAACTCCCATCCCAGGCCCTGAAGAAACTCCCATCCCAGGCTCTGAAGAAAAATCCAAATGGCTTCGATCCCCATGTCGATCTGAAAAGAATGCTCTACTTTTAGGGCCGCGATCCCTCATAGGTCAGAATCCATGACAATCTCTAAAAAATTGCTCTATTTTTAGGGCCGAATAATGGTGGATTGGCAGGCTTTGGTGCCCATGCATCTTCTTTGTATGCCGGATTTTAAAGCTTTGCCCTTAAGGTGCAGATTTTTGTTTATTTCGAGGTTTGTGAGTTATCTCTTTGAAAGAAGAGGAGTTGAATTTAATCTTTTTGTAATAGTAATGTGCCGGATTTTAAAGCTTCGCTGTTAGGTGCGGATTTTTGTTTATTGCGAGGCAGTTTGCTTTTCCATGAAAGAATGAATATATTCATAGATTTTGTGAATACCATTTTGAAAGAAGAGAAGTTGAATTTAATCCTTCTGTAATAGTAATGTGCCGGATTTTAAAGCTTTGCTGTTAAGGTGCCGATTTTTGTTTATTTCGAGGCAGTTTGCTTTGCCTTAAAAGATGAATATATTTATAGATTTTGTGAGTATCTCTTTGAAAGAAGAAGAGTTGAATTTAATCCTTCTGTAACAGTAATGGAAGAATCGCTATGAAATCAATATTATGAAGGCGCTTGCGTATATTTCTGGCTTCAAGCTGTTCAGTATCGATGCACATTTCACTATTGCTTGTGGTAATAAATGAATTAATATGCAGATGGCTGGATTGGTGACTTTAATTAAAGAATGGAGTAGTCTACCTAAGCGGTAGAATGGCCCGTTTTCTGTCACCGGTCAGAAAATCGTCCGGCTCCGGCCACCGGACATCTCTCCGCTCTCCGCCACCCTCGCCTAGCTCCGCCACTCTCTTTCTCCGCCACTCTCCCCTGGCATTTCTGATTTTACCCTGACATTCTCTGACAAAATCACCGATCGGTTCTGGAGGTCTAACATCCCCTGACAGATCGGGGATGAGCTAGAATTGTAGCCGCGTAAATTTTATTTCCGGTTCCAATTCGAATCGAGAAAATGACCCGCGCATTGCTCTCCAATTCGACTGGGCAAAACCCAAGAACACACCAGCAACAACAATGACGACGGAGGCCCTGCTTCAAAACTATCAGTTGCAAGAGGAAGTGATCGGCAGACCATGGCGTCGGACATTCTGGGACCGGAGATTCACGACCAGGCGGATCATCGTGAGCTGCAGAAGTTAGGGCCGGATTCAATGTCGAGATTTATTCTGGACTCCCTCCCAGATCTGGATGAGTTTCAGAAGTTGGGGCCGGATTCAATGTCGAGATTTATTTTGGACTCCCTCCCAGATCTGGACGAGACTGTGGGGGAATGCGTAAAGGTATCGATGGAGGGCGCAGTAGGCCTGGGAATCGAACACTGGGCGCGCGAGGAGACCCGCGACAGGCCCTTCCACAGCGCGGACTTCTAGTACCAGTCCCTGCTGGGCTTTGTCACGCGGAATCGTGAGAGGAGCTCCAATTCGCAGGACTTTCTTCACTACATAAACCCCTGGTACGATTGGGCCCTCATCACAGCGGAGTCTAAGCTCCTGGTCACATTGATGGCCAGGCCCGATTTTGCTGGCGCCAACAAGGAGAAGCTCGCGGGACAGATCAGGGAAACTATACTAGCGATGAAGAAGCCGTGAGAATTCAAGTTGCAGAAGTAAGTACTGGTCACATGAATGCCGAGTGGAGGCTCTCTGAAGTTGGTGAAAAGAGGCCTTGAAGGGTAGAATATTCTGATTTCGTTTGAATTGAGTGTGTGAATCTTCAGATCTGGTCCTGTCACATCTGACCGATTATTTTAGGTTTTAGGAATAATGTTTATATTCCTTGTTGGATGTTGGCTGTGATAAATTCAGCCGTTTAATGTCGTTATTTTTATGATAAACTGCCATTATTCCTCTGGTTCTACTTAGGTTAATCTGCGTACTTACTGAATTTAAATATTTTGTTGTAATTTCGTTTTACTGGCAATGAAAGCGGGGTGATCTGCATCGTGGTTCGGTTCCACCTATATAAATGCGCATGCAGATGATCAATTTTCATGCAAGAAATTGTGGAAAACTGCCATTCACAGTTTATTTTTTCTTGTGAAAATTCTCTTTCAGTGTCTGGCAAAACAAATTGATCTCGGCTTTAAGTTTTGTTCGATGCAGAATTAGCAAAAAGATTTCATTCCAGCATAGTTTCACTATGATTCGAGCTTTTCTGGTACTTGTGAAAGGTAGAATTCAATGGATAGATAGGAACTTTGCACCAAATGTTTTTATTTTTAAATGCATTTCGAGTGCTCCGGATCCAGTTTTCTCTCATTCCTGAATTGAATGGATGAATGTAAACTTGTCACCAAAATTTGACTGGACAATATCTAGATGTGTTTTAAGAATTCCAGATCAAGTTTTCTTTCGTGGTAAAATTCAATGTAGAATTTAATTATTTATAGTTTGAAATATTTAAAAAAAATAAAATTTCTGGGACTTATTAAATTTTAACTATTTATAATTTGGCTTATTTTTAAAAAATAAAATTTCTGAAACTCATTAATTTTTAACTTTTTATAATTAACATATTTAAAAAAATTTTTTTACAATCTATTTCCATATAAATTGATTAGATCAAAATTAAAACCAGTTAAATCTGATGATATAGTTATTTTTAATACCAAAACTAGTTGCATTAAAACCAGTTAAATCTGATGATATCAAAACTAGTTAGTTCTCATGATATAGTCCGTTTTAATATCAATTCTGCTGATTCTAATAAAAACTTGAAAATTTTACCCCAAAGTCAGATCTGATAGTTTGAAAGAGGTTTTAACCATTTTTAACAAGTTGTCCCTTCACATAAATTCTCCTTATCAAATTAATGGATAAATGGAAACTCTGTCACCAAAAATTTCCCTGAACTCTTTTTAAGAACTCCAGATCAAGTTTTTTCCCATGATAGAATTCAGTGTATGGAAACTTTGTCACTAAAATTAAAGTAGGCTTTATTTTTAAATGTGGTTTAAGAACTCCGGATCAAGTTCTAGTCATGGTGGCTAATTCAGTGGATGAAAACTGTCACTAAAATTGGGTTGGACTTTATTTTTAAATGTGTTTTTAGAACTCTGGATGTTTTCTTTTTCAGATTATAAGTCACTTATCATGATCCCCTGCCTCATGGATTTGGGATTTTATAGATCTAAAAATTCTGATTAAAGAGGTAGTGTTTTTTTTGTTTTTATTTAATTTTATTGGTAAGAGAAATTTTTATAACAAAAAAAATATTATAAAATTAACATATTATAATTTTTATATTATAGAGGTTTAAATTTTTATAATTTAATAATTAGTTAATTTAAATTAAGATTAATAAAATTATTTCAAGAAAATATTTAATTTATTTTTAAAATTCTAATTTTAATTATAAAAATATTAAACATATGTTAAGTATAGTGTTTGGACAATGGATATACTATTAAGGTATTTTTGTTGTGGATTTTGCATAGATAGTGATTAAATGTACGTGTAAAACACTTCTGGATGTTTTGATGTTAAGATTGGTCATTCAAAATCTCATTTATTTAGTCAGTGTACCTGTTTAATTAACCTAAAAAAAATTTAAAATTTTAACCAATTAAGATGTAAATTTTAATCTAAAGTCTAATTTTTAATCTGGGACTCTTTGCAAATGGATTTTGAAAAATGAAAATCCATTAAACAAAAGAAGAGAAAAATCAACCTTTACCTTTCAGGACGACAAAGTGATTTTTTCTCATTTTTAATCTGAGTAGAAGACGGTAGGACTTTGTGCAAATTAATTCCAAATAATGAAGAGGTATTAATTTACATCAAACAAAAGAAAAGAAAGAAGAGAAAAATCAAATTTTCTTTTCCAAGTCAATAATAAAGGGATGTCTTCCTTTTTGGCCTGGGTGGAGGAATTTTGTCTAAACGGCTAAAAGTGGCTAAAGGAATCTTGGAATAGCAGTGTTTGAATCGTGTTTTTTATGGTAGAAATATTTAGAAAAAATAAAATTTGTGGGACTTATTAAATTTTAACTATTTATAATTTGACTTATTTTTAAAAAGTAAAATTTCTGCAACCTATTAAATTTTAACTATTTATAATTTAACATATTTAAAAAAAAAATTACAATCTATTTTCAATATAAATTAATTAAATCAAAATTAAAACCAGTTAACTCTGATGATATAGTTTTTTTAAATACCAAAACTAGTTGCATTAAAACCAGTTAAATCTGATGATATAGTTAGTCACTTTTAATATCAAAACTAGTTAGTTCTCATGATATAGTCCATCTTAATATCAATTCTGCTGGTTCTAATAAAAACTTGAAAATTTTACCCCAAAGTCAGATCTGATGGTTTGAAAGAGGTTTTAACCATTTTTAACAAGTTGACCCATCACATAAATTCTCCTTATCAAATTAATGGATAAATGGAAGCTCTGTCACCAAAAATTTCCCTGAACTCTTTTTAAGAACTCCAGATCAAGTTTTTTCTCATGATAGAATTCAGTGTATGGAAACTTTGTCACTAAAATTAGAGTAGGCTTTATTTTTAAATGTGGTTTAAGAACTCCTAATCAAGTTTTAGTTATGGTGGCTAATTCAGAGGATGAAAACTGTCACCAAAATTGGGCTGGACTTTATTTTTAAATGTGTTTTTAGAACTCTGGATGTTTTTTTTTTCAAATTATAAGTCACTTATCATGATCCCCTACCTCATGGATTTGGGATTTTATAGATCTAAAAATTCTGATTAAAGAGGTAGTGTTTTTTTTG
>APFE031721015.1:146263-182102 GCA_000404065.3 Pinus taeda | reverse complement strand
CTAATTTGAGATGAGGCAGTTTTTGAAAATTGTTATTGTTGTCATTTGTCGGTTAGTCTTGTAAGTTATCTGTAATGAAAAATGTTTGTTATTAAATTTATCTGCAAATGCAATTAGAGGAAAAGTTTTAGCTCACTAAATGTTGTGGCAATTTTCAGTTAAATTGCATCAAGGTACAAGTGTGTAAGGTCTTGATTGATAGGATGTGCTTTAATAATTTTTCCATTTCATTTTTTATTTTTGATATTTTCTTTTCTTCTTTTAATTTTTTTAGCAGTGCAATGTTTGTGAATGTTCTTCATGTTATCTTCTAGATGGCTTCATTTTTGTACTCTTTGATATCTTTGATATCTATGAGCTGGTCATTGAATCTCTCCCTATGTTTATGTTAACATTTTGAATTGTTTCATTCATTGCAACATCCCTTTACAATGTACTTCCATACTGCTATAATTATTGTTAATTGATATTACTGTTATTTTGACAAGGTTCGAAGAGTCACAATGGGAGCTCATCTTATCAATATGAGCAAGATAAAAACGATTCTTCTCAGCATCCACCATTGCCAATGATGATGCAGCAAGCAGTTGCCATGCAGCAATTACAGTTTAAACAGGCATTGCTTATGCAACAGTCAATGGCTACACAACAGGCAGCCAGCAGGGCTACATCAATGAAGTCTGCAAGTGAAATGGCATCAGCTAGGGCTGCAAAAATAAGTAAAACCCTTAAAGTAGATGGAGATGATATTGATGAAAAGGTTGCGAGTCGAAAATCAATGCATGCATTCACTTAGACTTTTTTCTTTTAATTATATTGAATCTACTTCCTTCTTATGTAGATGACATTATTTATATTGGAGCTGTGTCTTTTATGTGAATAAAGTTTCTATGTTGGAGCTCCTTTCTTCTCACACGAATAAAATTATTATGTTGGAGGCTTATGTGAAAATATCTAATTCCAATTGACTTGTCTAGATCTCCTAGGTCACGTGCAAAATCACGCTCTAAGTCAAGGTCCCCAGTTAGATATCAGCATGGTCGGCCCTCTCGATCACCTCCGATTTGATATCAGCGAGACCGCCACTCCAGATCACCAGCGAGAGCTTACCGTGGCCACAGAAATCATGGCAGGGGTTGAAGTTATTATTACAGAGATGAGAGGACCAGGCACTGAAACTACTTAATGCAATGCCTAAGCTAGATGAAGTTACATGGAATTCTGTAATTTGATGATGTGTACATAATGGGTAATGCCATGAGGCCTTAAATGTTTTTGGTCAAATGAGGAGAGTGTTTTTAAGCCATTCTTCATCAATTCTTCTGTGAGTTGCAGTCCAGGTATGGGAATCAATTTTTTGTATTGGAAGAGGGCTATTAAGCAACCCTTTTGAATATAATTGATGCCATCAAGCAATAACGTGACCATAGTGGTGAAAGGGAAACAATTAGTGGGGCTAATATATAGTGCAATTCATAGGAATATCTAATAATAAATTCATTATAAGTATTTTTATTTTTTATGAAAGTATTTTTTTGTTGTATTTGCGTTCTTCAATTTATGCCTTACGGCGTTTCCTTTGCAACATCTGGTGCAAATGCTAGTTTTTATTATTTTAAATTAAAAATTATAAAGGGAAAAACCCAGGGCACACCTATCACAAACCTGCAGACCATTTTCAATCTTAAAGATCGAAATTGAGTTTTCCTTTCTGAGGGATGAGAATTTGCAAATTCTCAGGACAACAGATTTTCGGAGGAAGTTGATATGTAAACCTATGTGAAGCACATGCATGCTTCGCAAATATACTTTGCATGCACTCGCAGAAATGACGCAGCGGTCGCACCATCTTCATACTCTGTGATGGACTGTGATTCAAAATGCATATTGGATAAGTGGAGCTTGATCTCTGTCTAGAGAAAAGTTATTAGATAATCTGCAAACCCAAATTGATTTTTTACCTTCTCTCCTTGAATTTCATCTATGTGTTACGTAACTTCTTTGATTGATACTATCTATGGGTTTTTCTTTGTATATTGGGCTCAGTGTTCGTGCATTAATGACGGCCATGGCTCCATGGTTTTAGCATTTCCCTCTAGCATTACCTCCAAGGTTTCATTCCTTCAGCATTTCCTCTAGTTTTTTTTTTTTAACACATGGTGAATTGGTAACTATCAAGCTTGATCCAGGGGAGACCCAGGATCAAACCTCATAGCTGCCACTATAACACCAAGAGTATAACCAACCACCTGTAGATCGGGTATACTAATATCCTATGATTTTAGCAAGAGCAGACTCATCGGGAGGGGAGTCTGCCCCTCTAGCCGCCACCATAACAGGTCACTGTACTACGTGAGATTTGAACCGAGGTCTCTTGGGCTTCGCCCGAGAAGACCCACCATTAAACCGCACATCACTGTACAGCATTTCCTCTAGTTACTCCTTGCTATTGTCTCATGGCTCAAGCCAAAACCTATAGAAGGGTAGTGGTGGTAACTATCATGGAGGATACTCTCCTCCGAAAACACCCTAGACTCCAACCAGGCATGTCTTGTTGCAAAATTTATTAGTATTTTTTTGGCCATTTTAACCCTTTGGCAGAGAAGTGGAGCAGAAGAATGGGATCTAGGAAAATGATGAAGGTGGAACTTATTGCTAAGGATTTTGTTGTGAATTTCGTCGAGGCATATTTCTATACAGTGACAATTGAAGGAGATCTTATGGTTCTCCAAAATTATACCAATATTTAGAGGAATGGGATCTGTCGCACGATAATTGGAGTAGGCAAATCCCTCTATCAATTTCTTAGTGCTCTAATTTAAAGTTATTGAACTTGCGAGATAACTTTATCACCTCTAAGAGTCCAACAAAGATTGGTAATCTAAAGTGGTAGGTGACTTTGGATCTTAGTGATAACCATCTGTTAGGAGACACGCATGTGAGACTTGGTAATTTCGGTGGTCTTTCAGTGCTGCAAATGGTTGGAAAATTATTATCTAAATGAATTCCTATAGAAATTGGTGAATGTTTCTCTCTAGATTTGTTGTAAGCACTTATTGTCGTATCTCCTTTATTTCCTTAATGCTTCATTTCACATGGTCTATTCTATCTAACAACTTTTTTATCCATTAAATGTTTTGGTTATATTAGATGAATATCATCCAAATTTGTTTGGTTTGGATTCTCCTACATGTTTACAGTGGTGATGAAATAAATCCATCCCTCTAACCACTTATAATTGTTAGATTCAACCCTCCACCTTTAGTGTTTTTATTTTATTAGATTAATGACCTACCTAATTATATAGAGTTGAGCGTCTCTTATAATATTAAATAAAATAAATATTTTTTTCATATTTTACATTTTTATGCTTTGCAAAGACCCTAAGCACCCGCTAAAATGGTAGGGGTTATACTCTCATTGGTCGTCATTTCTTTTCCGCAAGGAAAGGCATGCCCCTATGGTATGCTTAAAAGCTATGTTACCAGAAATGTAACGATTGGCAACGTTCCTGCAAAAAACAGCTTCAGAAACGATACAGGATGGGAAACCACGTTTTATACGGGCATTCTCGTTTTTACTGACAGGAAACTGGTTTCTGGCGAAACTGATCGTTTCCCACAACGTTTTATGAAAAAACGTTTATTCGTTTTAGCTGCAACGTTTTGGTTCCGTCTCCGTTTTTCCTCCATTGGTGTTAAATCCCATTTAAAAAACAAAAGTAACGTTTATCCGTTTTAGCTGCAACGTTTTGGTTCCATCTCCGTTTTTCCTCAATTGGTGTTAAATCCCATTTAAAAAACAAAAGTAACGTTTATATGTTTTAGGTGCAACGTTTTGGTTCCGTCTCCGTTTTTCCTCAATTGGTGTTAAATCCCATTTAAAAAACAAAAGTTTCCGAGTTGGTCCATTTCAAAAATAACAGTTTCCAAGTTGATTTCCGTGAGTCAGCGGCTGTGCCTGCCAGTAAAGCAAGGTTTGAGCACTATTTAAGCTGGCAAGGAGCGTAGATTCGCCATTCAAGAGACACCTGTCAAGAATTCTTTAACAACCGTTTAAGCAGAGGAGCACAGTCAACAAAGTCCATAGCATTCTGAATTTGTTTGAGAATTCCCAACTCAGGGTTATGCTTTCATATTATTTCAATGAACCTAGGCTAGCAATTGATCTTTAAGATGCAACAAATTCTCATTTCGATTGCTCTCTTTCTGCATTGATAATGGCTTGTTGCATTCTCATTTCGATTGCTCTCTTTCTGCATTGATAATGGATTTTTTTGTTGCTAACATTCAATATAGTTTACATGGTTGGTAGAACACTAACATGCTTATGGTGGGCTTGGGGCTTGACTGTAAACAGTGTTCTTATTTTAACTGTGGTTTCGATTTTTGTTGAATTTAAAGAATATGATACCATGACATATGTTAATTTATTAAATGAAAGGGGAGATATCCTGACAGAATAAAGCGTAGTAGGTAACATCTGTTTTCAAACAAAGACAAAATGCCCTTGCTGAGAGGTAGAGATTAAGCCATAGAAAGGGTGTACCTTGCTGAGAGGTAGAGATTAAGCCATAGAATGGGTGTATACAGATGAGAAGGAGTCGATCTGGTTTAACAAAGTTCAAATGTGTGGTAGATGCATGGTAGTAGATAGCAGAATGCAGGCACATGCTTAAATGGACATATGCATATGGTTATTATTTAACCCCAGCGTCCAGCGATCATGATCAGGAAGCTGATATTGTTTGAAAAAAACAAAATCTTTTAGAATTTGAGCATAACATGTTTTGATCAGGAAGCTGATATTGTTTGCAAAAAAACAAAATCTTTTAGAATTTGAGCATAACATGTTTTGTTTTTGTCAGTGTAGGAGAGGATTTATCATTTGAGCATAACATGTGCATTGGCATCAAGAGGCATAGGTATATAGGCCTTTGCTATTGTGTTTTGGTGGTTGCATTATAAAGGTGTGGAGGAACCAAACAATTTTCTCATGAGTATAATAAGTTGCAGCAAATAAAATAAAATCTTATATTTGGGCTATAGTCTTTTATAGATTTCTTTTAAAATCTTATACTCGGGTTATAATTTTTTATTGATTTTTTTGGGTTGACTTGACTGAACCCACTCATAAATCTCCACAACATATAAGGCGTAGACTGAAACTCTCATCCAAGCAAGTGCCTTCTAAACAATGAGAATGCATTACTCTTCAAGACAAGGCAGCTCTCTTCTCATTTCTTGAAAAGACTATAATGGTCTCTAAATTCGTTGTTACAGTTTAACTTTTAATATTTTTCAAAACTATTTCGAAATTTTACTCCAATCAACAAATTAACACCAATGCATCTATGCTATTATTTTAAATCTTTTTTGACAACCCGTATCTTTTTTATTTTGATATTTCCTCAGACAAATAAATATCAAGTACAACTTATTTCGTTGACTCTATTTCCTTTTGATTTTTGGAATTTTCATAACTTTTCGGGCAATTCCTCCAGCTGGTTAAACCACTACTATTTTTTAAATGACATTGATAATATGAAAACATAAAATATATATATTCCAAACAATACTTGTATATTTTTTTAACCAAGCCTTATCAAAAAATTCCCTAAACCCTTCAGTGTTTTCCCAAAACAATTCCCTCCCCAAACAATATGAATCAATTGTTGGGTATTTGTCTTTTGCATATGAATTGCTAAAAGTGGCTTTAGAGATACATTTAATTATTTATATTTCAAATCTCTTATTCTCATAAATGTTTGGTATTTTTTTGGAATTAATAATTGGCTAAATTTTTGGATTTGGCAAATTAGGACATCTTTCTTAAAAGTAAATCGCTATTTTTAAATGATTCTTTTGAACGTCAAATGTGGAAGCATTAGATTTTTATGATTAAATGTAAATCAGTTTCTTTAAAACTTCACATGTGAAAACATTAGATATTTATGATTAATGTTATGTTTTATATTGTTATTTTTCTCTCTCCTAATTAGATATTTATGATTAATGTTGTGTTTTATATTATTATTTTTCTCTCTCCTCGTTTCTTATATACGAAACCTGAAACCTGCCAACTCTGTTTCTGGTATCGTTCTCGTTTCTCGTTCCATTTCCCGTTTATGGTAATAGCTTAAAAGGTATTCTATTCGAAAACCAAAATTTTGAGACGATTTAAGTAAAATGTCCATAGCATTTGTAAATTTTATATTAAGGTTCCTTTTGCAATCTTCATTGCATGAGCTTGAGGAGTTTCTTACATTGTAGGTGTTGAAATGATAACAAGGTTTTCTATTGTACAAACATCAAGAATGTACTTTCCCTCTCAGATGATATATGTAACCATTAAAAACTTTTAAAATTGTGTAGTAATCTACTTTTGTAAAGTTTTGGCTTTCAAAAAATATCTACGCAATTCTCTCATTGCTTTGGACAATTTGCCTATTTATGGTTCCTTTTGCAGTGTCCATTTTATGAGATTTAGGAGCTTCTTACATTAGAGGTGATGGAATGATAACAAGGTTTTATTTTGCGTAGAATTTGAGAATAGATTAGCCCTCTTAGGAGTTATATGTAACCATTTAAAACTATTGAAAACTTTTAAAATTGCACAGCAATTAACCTTTGTCAGCTTTCGCGTTTCAAATATTTTATCTGCAATTCTTTTGCTATTATGTACAAGTTGTCTCTTTAGGGTTTAAAATGCATTACTAGAATGATTTATTATATATAATAATCCTATATTGCTCTATTGTTAATGGAAAAAATAAAATACATTTTGGTGATTCATTTAATAGGTGTATTTCCTTATCTGGCTTCTGCAAGTGGTGGTTCCTTTATTGCAATGCTACCTGAACATCAATAATATTTCCATATTTCCAGTGACCTGATCTACCCTCCCTAATAGTAATTTAAAGCAAAGCTACACTAATTTGTTTGTATTCTCATAATGTAATGTGTTCCAACTTCTCTTTTAGTGGTTAGAAAGGGTCTTGATCTCTCCATCGTTGGTAGTTATTTGGTAGTTATTTAAAGTAAGGCTCCAATTTTTGTTGTAGTGACCTACATTTTTTACATTCTTTTGTCTGCCAGCTCCATTTTTATTGGTTAGACATACCAAATATTTTTCTTATTAATTGTTTTGGATTGAAGAGGACGTTTGGTGTTTTATCACTCAAATTTTGTCACTTTTATTTTTTTAGGCTAAAGAAATGAATAGCTTCATTGTTGAAGTAAACATAATTTTAATATGCAAGGAACATAATAAAATTTTATATTATAAATGTTAATTGAAATATTATATCTTTCTATAATCAATAAATAAGGTGTGGTGTTATAATCTCTACTGGTTGGTGTTTTTAACTTTGAAGTAAAATTCAATCAAAAGTAAAACAAATAGGATAGTCATTATAGTTGATGTTTCCTTAGAACTCCTCATCAATGAGAAGGCTTCACACCATACAAGCCCTCTACAAATTTTACTGTGTCCAACTCAATTTTAGTCACTCTACATAACTAATTAATGCATATTTCACTTCTACAAAGCTACACAATATGAGGATGTTTGAGGGATATCTGGTCTCAAAACATTTAAGAACTTCAACTTGAAGAAGTGCTTAAATATTGCTTGAATTTGGTGATTAATTTGCAATATCTCATCATTTCCCATTTTGTATAGATGCCCCGCGGTGACAGAAAAATCCGCCGTGTGCACCACCAACTCCTTCTGTTGGACAGAGTATTCCTTCAACGCAGCCCTTGTTGTCAGAAAGTGGAATATATCTTCAAAGTGCTCGTCTGTGACATGCACCACAAAGAGCTGTGCATTAGGTAATCTTTCCTCCAAACTAGTAGGTTCCTCGCCTGTCTCAATACGCGACAAGTTATTTGATCCTCCATTTAGGTATCCAGGTTTGACCACGACCTCAAAGTCATATTCTTGGAATAATAACAACAACCTACATATGTGCCCCCCCAACACAGGGTTATTGACCAAGTACTTTAATGCGGAATGGTTTGTATACATCTTGAAATGTCCTCCTAGCAAATAATGCCAGTATTTTTGGAGCGCGTACACCATCGCCAACCCCTCGCGCTCAGTTGTGGAATATTTCTTCTCATCTTTGGACAATCTACGACTTGCAAACACAATAGGATTATCCAAGCCCTCTCTACCCTTTTGTGTGAGCACTGCTCCTAGCATGATACACGACGTATCAACATGGACATGAAACTCCACATCCCATTTTGGGAAGACCAGGATTGGAGCGGAGGCCAATTTCTGCTTTAGGACATTCAGGCTCTTCATGCAATCATCATTCTAGAAAAATGTAACATCCTTTTTCAATAGTTTCTCTGTCAGCATGGTGATTTGGGCATAGCTTTTAATGAACTTCATGTAGTACCCTGTGTGTCCTAAGCTAGCGCGCAACTGTTTAACACTTCGCAATGCTCCCAAATTTAGAATCATTGCAATCTTCACACGGTCCACCATTAGTCCTTGTTTGTAGACCACATATCCCAATAGGTTCCCAAAGGGAACAAGGAATGTGCACTTCTTAATGTTCAACATGATTTGGTGTCATCGACAAGTATCTAGCATCAGGCGTAAGCTTGCTACATGTTGCTTAACCAATCCAAAGGCAGTCCAATAATTCATATAGACCTCCAGCAACTTCTGGATGTATTCTTTGAATGTGGAAACAACGATGCGTGAAAATATGGCTGATGTGTCCTTCAACCCAAATGACATAACTTCAAAGCAGCCCCATTCCATTGCGAAGGTCATCTTTCTCCTATCTTTCAGCATGATTTTGATCTGGTGGTACCCTAAGAACCCATCCATGACCAAGTATGGTTCTTGTCCGACAACATTTTCCAATACTTCATCTGTGAATGATGTCGGGAATGGGTCATGTGCACAGGCGTCATTTGGCTTCCTGAGGTTCACAGATATTCTTATTTTTCCCTTCTGCTTTTTCTCTTGCACCACCATAGGGCTCACCCAGTCGGATTTTTCCATCGGCTCAATAATTCTGGCTGCGAGCATTTTATCTAGTTCTACGTGGAACTTTTCCTTTTACTTCAGATTTAGGTGATAAGGCCTCTGCTTGACCAACTTCACATCAGGTTTTAGGGTGATCTTCATCATCCCTAAGTTGCCAGTGATCCCTTTTAAGTCTGTAATCTTTGTCGGGAATAATTCTTGGTACTCGCAGAGTAACTCAGCGACCTTAGCTGTCATGGCATCATCCTAATAGTCACCGAGCATTGTATACTTTGGTCCCACCTTCGTCCCAATATTTACCTGCTTTGTTTTTAGTGGCGCAGTGATGTCAGGGTCTTCAATCAATGGTCCTCGAACCTCATGACAACCTTTAGTTTCTGCAATGTTAATTTTCCATGGATCCTCATCATCCTCCTTAATGTCTACATTATAACAATCCAGCGTGCAACTTAGCTAGGTTGCCCATTCCAGCTGAAGCACTTCCATTGGCTCTTGGGGTATTTTGAAGATAACCACTTTTACTGCTTGTAGTGCATCATATACAGTATCCCACCAATGATCTTCAAACATGAAGGTTAACAGGAATCCTTCTCGCAAGATATCCCATGTGCTCGTGCCATGGCAGAGCTCCGTCTCAGTATACCAATTCATGGCTATGACGTCTAAGGTATGAGAGAACAAATGCACCCATTTAGGTTGTGGCTCTTCCCCGTAGACCTTAGGCCATTTCTTGAGATGTGCACATGGATCATCCCATCCGCCATACTTGTTTGTTAGCCGCACCTACGATTTCCCAAATCGTAGGCCCATCATCCTTCTGCAACCTCGCTAGTCCTTGAAATTCTGTTGGTGCATACCCCACCATCTTGCGGGCATAGCACACATTACCCATTTCAAAGCATCGAAATGCTATTGTTCTAACACTTCTTTGTCAAGCTTGTTCAGGAAATCATCCATCACCGTCAACCCATCATACATAGTCAAATCTCTTACCTTTGTCATATCTCAGTGCAGTGACCTTACCATCATGTTGCAATTGAGTGTGGTTACCTCGTGTAACCAGTTCTGCCATCGTTCTATTTCCTCATTTGAATCTGATGTGCAAGAGCTTTCGCGCTCCCATGAAATCTTGTCAACCGTTGTAGGATTCACCCAGTCCTACTCCCGAGTGGTTATCTTGTAGATACAATCTAGATCGTCATTGCTCTCATCGTCGTTCACTGGCTCTGTGTAGCACGATCCTTCCATAGGGTCTAAAGGTACCAATATGCATAGTGACCTTTTCTCAAAAATCATTTTGTGCTTCTTTATATTTATCACTTCATTCATATCAGTGGCCCAATCTATTCCCAGTAGTGCGAGATAGGGATTGTTGTCATCAAAAATCTCTATCATTTCAAAATTTGGAAGCATGCTCGCACCTTCGATATCTACCATTATTCCCTACAATATTCCCATCGGTAGGATATTTTATTGGTTCGCCATTCACAATTGAATAGGAGACCGTTGCAACGTGGGCCTACCCATGCACTCCCATGTCTGCTTTGGGAGTACCTTCATGTCCAATCCTAAATCCAAATTACTTGATCCATTTCATATTCCTTGATTTCAACAACCAATCTCATCTCCCTTCCTACTCACGTTGTGTGCTTCCCGAGCTTCTTGACTACGCGTAGTTCCCATGATCTAGCACATCTAATGATGAGTTCTTGCGGTCCGTTCACAGCCTTGCTGTCACGCAGCAACTTCATGCATGTCTCTAGAAAGTTGGTAAGAATTGATGGGTACATCTACAGTGCTAGTATGTCTTTACCACCTGAAGTCAAGGCCTACATGAAGCTCTTCTTAGCTTCCATCAATGTCTCCTTCGCATACTCCAAATAGAACTCTGGTTCCTTTATTGGAGCCTTGCAAGCCTAAGCACTCTCTTCTAGCTATTTACGTTTGTCATCTCCTGTCGTGATACTACTTCAGAGCATGATGTTTACACTCAAGTCCTCATTGTGTAGCTTAGACCTCATCATTTATAGGTTCTGAGTTGGAGGAGGATGGAGTATTCCTTTATTGCTCAACCTCCCTATTAGTGTGGGGCATTCCTCCATCTCATGATCAAACTCGGTACAATATAAACATGATGCTCTCATCATATTTGTACAATCATGGGAATAATGCCCTGGCCCTCTACAGTTGTAACAAATCAACTATCCATGACCCCTTCCTAGTCCCGTTCCACCTCGACCTCGCCCTCGCCCCTGAAACCTAGTGCACACCATCCCTGCATTTTGATCGAGGGCTCGTGTTTCAGTTTGTACCCTATAGGTAGGAGTCCGATCGATCATCAGTTCATAACTTCTATAGGTATGCTCATCATGGCCTACCAACCTGTAGAAATTATAGAACAATTTCTAGGATGTCTACGTATACTTCTGTAATAGGTGGCAATTATCTGACCTGATTCCCTCCTATCTATAAAATCACATACCATAACGCAGGTGCCACACTCGATCCTTCTTATGCCTCTGGGATCAATGGCATTGACCCTCCTCCCACTAGGTAGTTTGTGAAGACTGGACAATGGTCCTTGTCATGCTCCTGGCCCTTGCATTTTATGCACCATACCTCCTCGCACTCCTCTCGCCATGTTGTCCTATCCTGTTTCAAACTCTGCATCTCAACACACAAATTTTTCAACCGTGTATGGATCTGTTGGACTCCCAGGCTAGGATCTTGTATTGGGGTCTTATGTAGTCCCATTGCAATCTCCAAAGCTTCAGCCTGGGTTGATAGCTTCTACTCTGACAACACAGTCCTTAGATGTGGCGTTGGTGACTACAAACAATGTGCGGTGCTGCCCATCTGTGAAGGTCATGTTGGCTTCACGAATCATAGCCTTCAGCCTCTAATCTAGCTCCCATGGGGTCTCTCTTGGAAGCATCGTGCTTTCCCTAAACATGATGATCAACTGTGTCTCTAATTTTGGCCTACTAAATGACCTATTCTGCACAGCTTGGATATCCGTGGTCCACTCATTTTTATTGTCATTAGAATTCTTAATGTACCATCACAGTGAACAATCCTATAATGCACTTACCAGCATTTCCTTCTTTATGTTGTCATCTTTGACTCCTTACACTTCCCATACAACCTTTACCATGAACCAAAATTGGTCTGGATCTTTGTTCCCTACCCCTTTGAACAACAACAACTTTATTGTGCTTGCCATATTGAGCTGTGGTGGTGGTAGAGGTGGTGTGGGCGAAGATGGGGGTGAAGATGGTGAAACCGGTGGTGGTGTAGGTGGAGGTGGTATGCGCGGAATTCAAAGTTTTATCAAAATTATAGCACTTCTTGATGAAACCTTCAGGAGCTATGCCTCGCTTTCTTGCCAAGGTGAAATCAAGGGGTTATTTTCTATTTTTGTGCTACCTTCATTTTTATAGATTCTCCCACTTTGCGTAGCCCTAAACATAAATTTATTTGCACAAACCACTTTTCACACAGTACCATTTTAATCCAAGTGTTCAAAGTTTTAACGTCCTTACCTTGCGGTCCTTTGAGGAAACGTCATTTTGCCTCACTGTAGCTGACTGACGTATCTACCATGAACTCAATGCTAAACCCTCCTATAATTCGATCGATCCAATGGTCCATAATGTGCATGATCTTATGTTCTAATGCTTCTAGTATACCCACCAACTCTGGAGTCCACCCAATCGGTTTGTCGAGCCTACACCTTCCTTGACTATTATCTAGCTTTGCGATCCAGTCGTACAACTCAAAGGGGAAGGATGCAAAGAAAATTCAATGGATTTCCATATATAAGTAGTTCTCTAACCACTATTCCTTCACTACTCGCGATTCTTTTTTCCCTGCAACACGAACTTGTGAATCTTTCTGTGCAACCACTCTTCAATTTCTTTCTTTATCAGATTCTAGTGACATGACATTGGACATCTCTTATGCATATCCCAGTCCTGACAACAAACCATTTGTTGGCTTGTTGGGGCCTGACCTAGGTTCAGAGGTGATTTATCTAAGCAAATCCTAGTACTACTGACCCTTTTGGAAATAGTTCACGAAGCGCGGATTGAGGTGTCACCCGAACCAGTATGGGAGGGTACTAGAACTGTGTTTCCACACCCTAGAGATGTCTGATGAGTCCAACTCGTCAGCGGTTCGACCCTGCGCATACTTACCCGTTCCTTGCAGCATGAGGTGTTGCCTTCGTGCAGCCCCACTCGGGGGCTGAACTTCGTTATTACTCAAGCCTTGACTCTTATTCCACTGTTAGTTGATTAACTTAGCTTATTTGTATGCATTAAGTTATATTTATCAATATAAACCAGTCATGCATGTGCGTACAGTAAATAACAATATAGTTGTGATTTACATTAACCATGCATTAATCGAAGAATAGATACATGAATTTGTAACAAAACCCTTCTTTATTAATCTCTTCTTTGGTTACAGACTCGACTCCACCCTACACACTCAGCTACAAGGGTCCGCACACTCAGTTGCAGACTACTAGGCCTCTGCGCACTCAGCTGCAGAGCCTTCTCCTATCCTACGGCCAAAGACACACTTAGACACTTGCTCTTCACTTCTATTCTCTCATCTCTTGCGTCTCTTCTTAGTTATCTTTTACACTTATAGCCTTGCTCTATTTATGCAATCCCATGGTCCGCAGACCATTGGTAGGCCGACATTACAATTTCATGACTAGGGTGGACAACCTCATGACTCTATCATACATTTCGCACTTTGTGCCCACAATTCGCGGAGACTTTACAACAATGTTGGGTTAAAACATAGGCATTGAGCCCCAAAACATGCCTTTGTTGATTCCGTGCCCAACAACATTGATGTTGTAATTGATGAAGCATGCAAAAGTCCAAAACAAATAAAATCAACAAAGGAATATGACAATGAGGAAGAAGGGGAATGCTTTCCCATATCAAATCAAAATGATATATAATAGGAAAATAATGAAGCACTAGAAGAAGATACAAAAGATAGGGAAAAGACTCCATCCATGTATGTTCAAAAGAATGATCTAGAATCTTAAATTGTAGGAGACAAAGGGTCTAGAGTATGAACAAGAATAACTCTTAGAGGGACCTCAAGTTATCTAGCATTACTATCCTCCACAAAACCACAAAATGTAAATGAAACTAGCAAAGATGAATGTTGGGTTAAGGAAATGGATGAAGAACTTGACCAAATCGAAAAGAATGATACTTGGGAGTTAGTTCCTTGACTTCATGAAAACAATGTTATAGGAACAAAATGGATATTTAAGAATAAGTTGAATGAAATTGGAGAAGTTATTAGAAGCAAAGAAAGACTTGTTTGTAAAGGATATGCCCAACAAGAAGGTATATATTTTGAAGAAACGTTTGCACTTGTTTCCAAAATCGAATCCATAAGAATGCTTCTTGCTATTTCTAGTTTTTTAAAATTCAAAGTATTTCAAATTGATGTAAAATAAGCTTTTCTTAATGGAGATTTAGAAGACGAATTTTATATTGAGAAACTAGAAGGATTCATTCTAGGAAATGATGCAAAACTCATATGCAAGCTCAAAAAAACTCATTATGGTTTGAAACAGGCTACAAGGGCTTGGTATTATCATCTTGACAAATATCTACAACAACAATGTTTCCCAAAAGGTTCTTGAGGTAGCAACTTATACACAAAGATTGAAAATGATAAACTGCTAATTATTGTTCTTTATGTTCATGATATCATATTTGGTAGCAATGAAGAATCTATGAGTTAGAATTTTCCTTTGGTAATGCAACAAGAATTTGAAATGTCCTTACTTGGTGAACTTACTTATTTTCTTGGTCTACAAGTAAAGAAAACGAAAGATGGTATTTTTCTTTCACAAACCAAATATATCAAGCAGATCTTGAAGAAGTATGGAATAGAAGTTTCTAAACCAGTATTTACTCCAATGGTAACAGGATGCAGTCTTAGTTCTAATGATGAATCACTAGCAATAAACCAACAAACTTACATATCTATGGTTGGAAGTCTGCTTTACCTAACAAGTACGAGACTTGATATCATGCATGTAGTAGGAATTGTTGGAAGGTTTCAAGAAAATCCAAAGGAATCACATCATCAGGAAATTAAAATAATTTAAAATATCTTCAAGGAACTCAAGACTTTGGACTATGTTATCCTAAAGATACATACCTTAGTCTTCATGCATATACAAATGCAGACTGGGTAGGAAATGTTGATGATCAAAAGAGAACTAGTGGAGGTGCATTATATATGGGTTCAAGGTTAGTGTCTTGGTTCATCAAGAAACACAGTTTGATTGCCTTATCTATAGCTAAAGTAGAATATGTGGCTACTGCATCTTGCTGCACTAGACTACTTTGGATGATACAAACATTGCAAGACATTTAGATCACATGTACTCCACCCATCTCCATTTTATGTGATAATACAAGTGCCATTAGTATTTTGGAAACTCCTGTCATGCACTCCAAGACCAAGTGCATACCCATTAAGTACATTTTATATGAGAACAAGTGCTTGAACCAAAGGTTAAATTGGAGTATGTTCCCTCCAAAGAGCTTGTTTATATATTCACCAAACTGCTTCCTAGAGAAGCATTTGAATATCTCAGACCAAAGCTGGGAGTAGTTGTTGCATCATGCTACTATTAAAACTAGTTTTTCAGAGGAAGGTTCTTATACGTAGGTTTCGTGAAGAATAGTCGCATATACATGTGGGCATATGTGGCTGCAAAAGCGTATATTTTTTTTTTTTACGGAAAAACAGTGGATCAAACTCTGATATGGGTGCTCAGGCTGATATTGAGGATTACAATTTAATGAGATGATTTGTTCATTGATTTTTATCTGAATAACAAATATGCCTTGATGAATGACTTGGATACAATGCATAGGTAGCATAGGTTTATGGGGGGCATTAGCCTTCACACACATTCTGCATTATTGGCATTATGGTCGTTGAGTTCAGCTATGGTTTCAGATGTTTATATCATTTGTTGCATAATTCATGTAAATACCTAAGGTGTGATATGACTCCTTCTATCATAGTCTATGCTTGCATGAGTCCTATTGGACATATGATGTAATATTTGTTGTATTCCAATCATGTATAAATAATTGGTATAACCCCACTTGGTTGGGTGGATGAGTCAAATGTGGTGTATCCCCACTTGGTTGGGTGGATGAGTCAAATGTGGTGTATCCCCACTTGGTTGGGCGATTGGTGGATATATGAGTCATTGGAATTAGGGAGGTCATATTCACTTAGTTGAGTTATACATTCATGTTGTTATTTTGAAACATATCTCTGCAGAATCTGCATGTACTTAGGGGCAACATGAACAACATAATGTATATCAAAGGGGGAAAGTATTTTGGTGTTGATTTGGTGTTGCTTGTTATCCCTAACAATTCCTACAGCTTGCAGTAATCAACACCAACATGGTTTCCATCATGTCCAAAGGGGGAGATTATTGGCATTATGATACAAGTGTTGTCCTTCATGGAAAATCACTCACAGGTCAGTTCGGTTTTGATAAAAGACACCTCTCAGTGTAAGAGAAGAACAAGAGCATGCAACTAAGGTCTATTGGTCACAATGAAGCATTTGAAGGAAAAGGATGGTGTAAAGTAGTTCAAGATGTATATACAGGTCCCCTTAGTCAAAACAACGTATACATGCGGGTTCACAAAACAAAATTACTGTATACATATACATGCACATTCACAAGAGAAAAAGTTCGCACAAGTTGGAAAATCAAGGAAATTTGAGAGTAAAGAATACGAGGGGTAAATATCATGGTATTACCCCATAATATTGAGCAGACTAATGAATGTTTGATCCCTTTCATGAATACCACAAGTGCTAAGTGGTTTTGGTCCGAGGTATTGACAAAGGCCAAAAGCTATATAAGGAGGAGAAGATCAAAAGGCCATGGTGTTAAAGTGAAAGGGCTTCTCACGAATACTTCTATCTGAAGTATATTTTATTTTGCAGGGGCTATGTTTCTGATTTGATGTGAAATATTTTGTGCACCCTGAATTCAATGTTGGATCAGGATCATGAGATCTGAAATGACTTATCATTTAATGATCTCATATTGGTTGGGCTATATCTAATTGGGTACACCTGTTTTATTCTTTAAATGTCATGATCTAGGTTTGTCTAAAGCCTGGAATAGTAGCAAAGTTGTGAGCTAATATTTTCATATCTATACAATGGTTTTCCTAGGTAAAAGTGCATATACATGCAGGCTCTACTCTTCTAGGTGGCGTATACAAAAGAAAAGCCTATTCTTCAGAAATGGCTGATTTATCTAATCAGTTCTATTGTTTTACTGTTTTCTTTCAATGAAGTCTTCTTAGATTTGAATGTAAAACTAAATGCATAAGGATTTTGGTGTCTGATTGATTTATTATCTAAGTGAGAAGGGTTATCTCTGCTATTGCTTGTGTAAAGCTCTGTAAATTGATAGTAGATGTTCAGTATATTGATGGTTGGTGTATACTTGGTTCAGAAGTTTTATGTTTCATTAATTTTGAAGGTATATGCAGCTTTGGTTAAAGGAAGTAGCTTATATACACAGGTTGGGTTTAATAAAGTAGCGTATATATTTTGATGCATGATTTTTTAGGTTACAACTAGTTCTAAATGATGATGCAGGTTTCTAGGTTCAAAACAATGTTTTGGTGACAATGTTCTGACTGTTAAGATTAACTAATTATTTGTTGATGTAGTTTGAAAGTTTTGATGGGTCTAGTATGAAAATTTAATGAAACAAGTACTTCATTTGTATTGTTGTGTATCGGGAGCATCTAGTCTGAAAATTTATGAAATGTGATCCTTGGAGGAAGAGAGAAGGTCATAGCCTTCTGTAGGTTGCTTCCTACATATAAGTAAACACATTGGCTAGTACAAGATCTATGGGGTTGTAGCTCCCTTCCAATAGAAGTTGGAAAACAAGAGAAAGTTGTAGCCTTCTACATGTGGGTGTGTGCATACTGGTATGAGTCTGCACCAGTACAAGATTGTAAACATATGTTCTTAGTATTAAAAGAAGACAGAGACGAAAACAACAGGTGGTTTTTCTCCCACATTGGGTTTCCACCTTAAATCTTGGTGTTCATGTGTGTTGCTTACGTGTGATGGTTTATTATATTTTTACTGCACTATTTACCAAGTTATTGATGCACTGGTTAAGGTTCAACACATGATAAATTGATTAAATCATAAGTTTTCTAGGTATAAGCTAGTTTCTCTAATTATAGTAGCGTGTACATGAAAGTTCACTTCACAGAAGTAGAGTATATAAATCTGTTTGGGAAATGAAAAATTATTGAACTATAATACTAATTCACCCCCCTCTCAGTATTATTCCCAATAGTAATGATTGGAAAATGTTTCAAGGAAACATTTGATTATAGTGGGAATCAAAATCATGATATTGCTTTTTATTTTTGAAATGAATACTGACTAATAACATCAAGATAAAGTGGTAAACTATTGACTTTTATGATTTTCTAAGATGACATGAGCCTTGACAACAAAAAAGTGAAAAATTGTTTGCAAGAAAGATAATATTTATTTTGTTGATAAATTGTTTTATTTACTATTATTCTTGGGAATATTAGAAGAGCCACCATATGAGATCTTAGACTACTAACTGTCTGGAAATAGTGAAAACCAATTATTGTCCATGAAGGGATGGGAAAAATCCTCCATTTTTTTCCAAAGGGATGAACTTTCTTTGTTGATCTAACCACCAAGAGCTATCATGGCTAAAGATAAATTTCACGGGTGGAAAACCACCAAAATCTAACATGACTAGAGACAAATGTGATGGGTGGAACATGTATGAAAATACAAGAGAAGATAAAGCCAGTGTGTGTCAACGTGAGATAAATATTGGAATTATACCCAGATATAGCGGGATGATACTTGGGTTGAGGAGTAGATTTGTGAATGTTTTTTGATTAGTTTCCTAGAAGGAAAGGATCCTAGTACTCAGGGAGGAACTATTGGAACTATAGTTCAAGGGAAACATCAGTTTTATTTCCAGGAATTCATGATACTAGACTTGTGGATTTCTTTAGTAAGGTCTAAATCAATATGAAATTTGTGCAATTATGACTACTTTGACTATTTATGTGATTAGAAAATTATATTATCTCTAAGCACCCATAGAGGTAATATGATAAATGATTGATAGTTAAAAATACTGTGAATACAATTTGACTGAAAATTTTGTGATTGAAAATAATGTGATTATGATTGAGAGATATTAATTGAATTTATTTTTCATACACTAAGAGGTACTTTCCATGAGCCTGATAAACCACCCAAGGTGCTTGTTATTTGGCTAGTAAACAACTCTTAGAGTTTTTTCCACAATTGATAAAACACCTCTAATTAAATTATTGTGTGAAGTCGCATCATTTCCAATCTAAGACAAAGTCCTAGTGGAAGATAAAAATTGGGAAAAAATATAAGAATGATGATAGAAAGAAGAGATGAACACTGAGGAGGTGCTATCTTTAGGTGGGGGGGGGGGGGGAGAATGTACTATACATATATTTGACAAATGAATGTTGGTAGTTATGATTTAGTAATATGGAAAGAAAATATTGAATGTAATACAAACTATTGGGATAAGAATTAGTTAGTGTTTGAATGATTTTTGGAAACAACCTTTTCATTTTCACCATTGTGAATTTATAATTGGGGTATGGAATAAGGTGGTCACTTTGGAGGAGAGAATCCATGGAGTCCCACAACTAGGAAGGTTGTTTGTTTCATATGTCCAAGTCATTGTGCATGTAAAATACCATAATCACGTCAACTTCCTTGCAACAACCATGGCTAGATATAAAACACTAGAAACCATGAGCCACAAATGGATGTCATTACTAATGTTGATTGATGAGTTGAATGGTTTGGTATTTGTGTCAAAGAGTGTAAAGTGATTGTTGTCATTTCTAGAGAATCTTAAAATGGGGATGTGTGTATATGGATGATGGCCAATGAAATATGTATGGAGTTGTGTCTATGGAAGAGCACCCCCAAAATATATGTTTACCATTTCGATATTGTTGTGCCTTCCACTAGCATCGAATGGATGACTGGAGAGATACTCAATATATCATGATTTCTATTTCAATGACCGATCTCTAGAAAACATTTGATCAGAATTCATTTTTTCTAGCCAATACAATTTGGAGTCCTTTGATGGTGCAGCCAAAATGAAAAGCGAAAAAAACTACTATATACAGAGAGATGTATAGTTATTTTAATTAATTTCCTTCGAAATAATTGTATGGTGTTTGTGCACTAAAATCTTGAAAATATTGCATGGGTTTGTGTGTGGAAATAAATATAGTTTTGTTAATTTCCATAGTGATATTTCCATGGTCAGTGTGCATTAAACTATCGAAAAGATTGCTGGGATTTTTGTGAGAAAAGATAGATTAATCGTGTTAATTTCCTTGGAAATATTTGCACTGTTCTTGTGCATAAAAATATAAGAACCCATGCTATTTTATTGAACATGATTTCATATGACCCTTGTGCATAAAAATATAAGAATCCATGTTATTTTCTTGAACAAGGTTAATATGAATCATGTCTATAGTAAGGAAATGATCCATGCTATTTTCTTGAATAAGATTGCATAGGAATATTGTGCATAAAAAGATAAAAATCATTCTTGAATAGATGGGATTCTTAATTGTATGGGCATTCATTATTCACGTGAAAGCTAATATTGAAATGGTTTTTATTTGAGGTATGGATATAAAGTCATCGTTTTACAATTGCAAGCATTTTGTTCATTCACATGAAAATTAAAAGTTACTATTATAATATAAATAAAGATGGCTTTGTAGTTTGAATAGGGATGAATAGGCATGCTTGATATTATTTTTTCATTTTATCTAATGAATGTGTGATGTGGATAAGAGAACATGCAAGTAAGTGTGGTGTTTGTATGCATGTAATAATGCATTGGAAATATGAAAAATTGTATGTGCATTTGTATAATTCATCAAAATAAAACAAAAATATTTTAGTTGTATTTTCTATTATTAACCAATGTTATTACATTTGTAAAAACAAGAATAGTTTTGTACTAGGGATGCATGTAAAAGTAGAAGATTAAAGATAATTTTTAATATCTAGTCATGCATGTGAAAGGAAGTGGTATTGAATTTGGAGATGCATGTAAAAGTAAAAGTTTAAGGTTGATTTTCAATGTTACTATGCATGTGCAACAAAGTGAAAAATGAAAATATGTGTAATACATAAAATACTATTGGTGATAACATGTACGGATTGGTTATTTTGTTTTGATAAATGGTTATTTTACCTAATCATGGAGTTAGACTTGTTGATGATATTAATTGCATGAAAGAATCCTGACTTATGTGTAGAATGGATTGATTATTTATAAACTATCCCTTTCGCAACAATCAAAATATGGATGATAACCAGTGCTATGGTAGGAAACTAGGTCATTATGCTTGAGTATTGGTTCATGCAGAGTGAAGGATCATCAACACATTTTACAATTGATAACTTAGTGCAAGAAACAATTGTGTCCAAAAGATAATATGTCTCATAAATGTAAGGTAAAGTGTTTGAGAAACATGACATCATGTTGAATGTATTGACCTCTATTTAATTACATTTCAATTAAAGATTATGTTATTTTGTAAAAATTTAACAGTGCACAAGGAATGGACTCCCTTGCTTCTATTGAGTGAGGGTTGAACTACCTCACAAATAATTAAATAAAGTAAACCTTTGCAAGTTTTTCACTTTAAGGGTTCAAGGGTATATCAATGTCCATTTATAAATTGTGTTATTATGTTATCTTGATGATGTTTCTATATTTCATGATGTTTAAACCTACACTATTCAATGTGTTATTAATAATCTTGATTAAATGAAGAATGTTAAAGATGTACAACCACAATAGAAAGAATTATGTTAACTAGTTGCATTAAAAAATAGCCATTCCTTATCTATTGTTACTTCAATTTATGATGGTAAAACTTAATGAAGGGTTTTATTCCTATGCATTTTGTATGAAGTATACCAAGGAATGTTACAAGTGGTATCAGAGCAAAAAAGTTGCAACATTGACACCTCTTGGGTTTTGTAAGAATGAGGAGTAGAGGTATGATGTTATTGGATATAAGTTTAGATATAATATTAACGAAATTACATGGAAATGTATACAATAGAGTGCATTTAATATTAAATGGATTATTGTGTTAATGACTACATTGAAGAATGATAAGGTTAACGGTCACTTCGAAGAATGTTGTGCTCGTGGAATTTCAGTCTTTATGTGAATAAAAGATAATTGGAAATTTGGTTGCATTGGTTATAGCTAAATCATGGACAACTTTGAATACTCAAAGAATGAATAGTAATAGTGTGGATTAATTACCAATCTTTGTATGAATAATTTTATAATTTTTAATGGTGCATGAAAAGAAAAAATCTTGGAGTTGCAATGCATTACTTATAAGAAAAGAATGAATGTATGCATTATTTTTTTTAATAATGAAAATAGTGCAATAATGAAAGAATATATAAATGTAGGGAATCTCCTTGAATTGGGTAATACCATGTTTAAAAATACATTAAAAGAACCCCCTTGAAGGTTGAGAATAAACAATGAGTAATGTGGTAGGTGCAAATTATAATGGCTAATAGTTGATTGTGTCCTGCTGTGGATTTTGAATGAGTTTGTGATAGTTTGGTATTTTTCACTACCTCCTATGAATTAACATTGGATGACATCACTTCTGGAGATTTCCATCCAAATAAAGTATATGTGATTTATTGGAAAACTATTGGACTTATCCTTATATAATAATTGCAATAGTATACTGGAATATGCATAGTCTGATTCAAGTCTATTGTTAAAGTTGTAAACAACGTGATAATGGTAATTCATATACATATTATTGGCTTAATGGTGGACACACATTTTGGGTCTGATTGGCTTCTAAATTGTTACCATATTTGCTACCGACACTCAAGCACTAATGGTGAATTAGTGTTCTTGTATGAGTAAAGCTTTGTATAGAAATTTATGCATATTAAGATAGTATGCAAGAAAATATGATAACTGCATTTGTGTATATTTGTTTAAAAATCCATACACATGACTGTAAGTTCTTAAATGTTATAAAGAACATATATCCTAATAAAAATAATGTCTTTAAGAGTGACAGATTTAATAGAAATACATTGTCATTCGAATAATAAAAATTGAAAGGAAAGGTGTGTTCCCTTCCACATGAACATGCATAAATGCTAACAAATGTGATAAGGGAAGCAAAGACTATGTGATAGTTTAATGTATGTTCTACGAGCTTAATGATGAAACTAGTAGTAGCGAGATGTTGTTAATTACATTGTCCTCTCATTGATATTCCTTGCTTTTGATTGAAGGCCAAAAGCACAAGGAAGCTCCGGTAGTAGGGCCTGGAACTTTTCATGGAATCATGAGCTCGTAGGAATCATATGTAATGATTGGAAAATTTTTCAAAGAAATATTCGATGACAGTGGGAACCAAATTGTAATTGTAATTTTTATTGTTATTTTTATTTTTAAAAATAAGATCGAAAAATAACATTAGGTAAAAATGGTAAATCTATTTACTTTTATGATTTTCTAAGATGACATGTGGCTAAAAAAACCAAAAAGTGAAAATTTATTTATGAGACAGAAAATATTTATTTTGTTGATAAAATTGCTTTACTTGCGATTATTGTTGGCAATATTATAGGATCCATCACATGCGTTGTGAAGGTAAATCCCCTCTGCAGACAATGACAATCCCCTTAGCGCAATGAGTGGGTCTAGAATCAAACTAAACAAACTAACATACACTTTCCTAGCTTATGTTTGACAAATGCAGAGAGAAGGAGAAACATACCTCATTTTGATGTTAATCACTCAATCCTTTAGAAAATACTTTGATCCTTTCACTCCAGGCCTCACTCTTTACCCATTGTTCATGTTCGAGTACTTGCTCATAAGATTAAAGAGCTATGTGAGATATAAGAGCATATATAGCATACATCAAACATAAACTATTTAATAGGTTGAGTATTAAGATAAAATCATAAACATTTACACAAATATGGAAAGTGAACATTAGATGCATGTATTATTAAGCTGAAAGGGAAGAATACAACCTATGCCTTAATGTTGGAGACCTCCTTTTGGTGGATGTCCAATTCCAAGTAAAAACTCTTCAATCACTCCTTCTCCAAGCTAGAATGTGTAGCATGTAGACGTAATCTTAGCATAGGGATGCAACAAATAATGACCAGCCATTTGGGGATGGAAGGGAGTTAATTTATAGGAAGGGAGAGGGAGTTAGGGATCCACAAAAGAGGGAGGAGGGTCCACATCTCAGGCAGAAAGCCCATGATGATAAGATCAAGAGGTCCAAATGGGAGAGCTCAACCATATAAAAAACAACCAATATCCACCTCATTTTTCTCGAAGGTTGTAATGGACAAAACCTTTCCTTTAGTTTGGGAAAACCTGCTAGAAGAGGGCCAACATGGGTTTTCCTATGAAAACCCACACTGGAAGTGATAGTGTTTAGCTGTGCAACCTTCCATCATCATGGGTATGCAATGGAGCAAGGTGCGCTGATGCTAAAATTTAGGGTTTTATATAACCTTCTTAAGAATGGATTTAGGGTTGTTTTCCTTTTATTCTTCTTGGAGATTATGGTCTGTATATCATGATGGATATGGTGCACAATAGTCAATGTTTTGGCACCTCTGGATATGGACCTATAAGTGAACAGGAGCTATGACAAAATATTGTGTAACAGATGACCCCTAAAGCATGAAGGCAAAACAGGGAGTGATGGTTGAGATACTTTACAAGTCAGTACAAGGATGAGAATCAGACCATCAGGAGAGCTACAAATCAAGCATATACATATACATATACATATCTGACATCTCTCATGATCATGCCTAATGGTACATGAATAGTCATCTAATAATACATGAATCCACGGTATCGATGTAGACATCTGAATAGGAGGGATCATGTGCAAAGATCCTTGGCATGGTTGCAACCATCTAAATAGAAAGGGTGATGAATATGGACCCACGGTATGGTCACAACCATTCATCTAGAGGAAACATGTTTACATTCATGAATAACTCATAACTCCATGCAACCTAGACTTTATCAGACAAAATCCAGGGTCTTGTGCTTTGTCTCGACTCGATCAATGTACAAATTCTAACATGTGAGTAGATGTGTCGAAGTTGAACATGATAGAAAACACCTGATTACTAGCCAATGATGTAAATTGTTAACATGTATGAGAGAAACCACCAATAATGACAATGGATCTTAGGGTACAATCAACACAATCCATGATTGTGAATAATGTAGCGAAAGTTAAATATCCCTGGAATCAGCTGATTGAAGGTCAATGATGTAACCCATTGTCAAATGCAAAGAACTTTCCATTAAGGCATGCGAGATCTATTGTATTGGAAGGGAGTTTCTAGAACATCTTTCTATATAATGAGCTGAAGTCCATATGAAATGATCCATCGAAGGAGGGAGATAATGAATCCCATACCAATGAAACAAAATAAAAGATGTAGTAGAGTAAATAAGTGTGATCTAGGACTGTGGCAGAAATTCAAAAAATGTATAAAGAGTAAAGAACTGCATATAATACTTCCCTTGAACATGTCGGTGATACAAGTCCATATTTTGGCAAAATTTGACTCAACATAGGATCAGAGGTCATGATGATGAAAATGGTATAATTAGATGAGAGGCAAACTGTATTTCCAAAATCTAAGAAGGAAGGTTGCCAAGTGAGGATGTCCCAAACTCGACACAAGCAACAAATGAATGTCATGTTCAAGAGCGACATGTTTCCTTTACAAAATACAAGATATGGTCAGTTTCACGTCCCCCCACCATTTTTGGCCAGTACCCCATATTTTTTTTATTATAAGCTTAAAGGGCATAGCATATGATTGCCATTAAAGTTCATCCTTTAGATGAATCCATCCTAATAAGTTTTACGAGTCCTAGGAAGGAGAATCTTGGTCTCATCGGGGTGACAAGTCCTGCGTCATTTATGTTTTATGAGTCTGACAAAGGTGAAACTCAACATCTTTTTCATGTTTAGAGATTTTGAAAAATAATTGGAAAAGAAAACTCCAAAGGTCCCTTTTCACAAATCATCTCTTGGACTCAAAAAGGTAGAAAACAATATCTAAGAGAACCTCTTAGCCATGTTCAACTAAGGTATTTATTTTCCGTACAATAGTCTAACTCAATCCAGAAAAAGGTTAAAATTATAATGAGCAGATGTCATTTCATTTACTTTAACGAGTTCAAAACAACAAGTACTCGACAATATTTTCATTTTTCAAGAGTCAGAAAAGAGCTTAAATATGACTCCAGGGGTTTCTTTTTTGCTTATTTCT
Source organism: Pinus taeda (assembly GCA_000404065.3). Classification (NCBI taxonomy): domain Eukaryota; kingdom Viridiplantae; phylum Streptophyta; class Pinopsida; order Pinales; family Pinaceae; genus Pinus; species Pinus taeda. The sequence goes on along the minus strand of APFE031721015.1, from coordinate 155,555 downwards.
TGTGACTCCGAAAAAGTGATAAAATAAGACTTGTTGAGTCAGTCATGATAAATCACCCTCACTAAGAATATATGATCTATCACTACACAAGGAAACACACATTACTGATTTCCAGGAAAATATTAAAAAATGAGTGAAATATGCCCTAATTTGGTAAAAATATTATTTAAAACTTATAAATAGGGCAAAAATTAAGTCATTTTTACCATTTTACAAATTTGCAATTGTGAGACCATTTTTACCTCAATTTACTTTTATTTTCAGGCAAGGAGCATGATCAATCTGAGACACCATTCACCGAGCCATTTGTTACAGGTAAAATATTTATCCCTTCCCTCCATTTTGGTAGCCATTTCATGCATTTTCATCAATAGGATAGGCTCCAAGGAGGACTTGTAAAAAATTCATATCATGCGTGAAAAATAAGGTGTTCATCCTTTATAAATTCATCCAGTACGTGTAAATATTGTGGGTAAAATGACATGCTAAACTTGATCAATTAAGTCCATTATTTTGTGGAAATATGGTTTCTTAATTGTCATCACTAAACAAAAATATGGATGCAACTTGGAATCTGTTGGCATTACTGATTTATTTAACCAAGAAAAAAATGTGTGATCTACCTCAATCTAGTAATGCTACATAATCACTGATGGTTCGACACATGTGTAAATTTAAATGTCATTTTGCATGAATTAGAATAGTGGTGAATGTAAATAATTGTATTAGAATGGATATATCTTTTAGAAGGTATTATTCCCTTAACTAGTGTTTTGGAAAGACATCTTTGTGGAAAAGTTTGAAAATTTCTTGGGTGTTTTGTTTGGAGGACATATCCTTATTTTCTATGCTTACTCGTACTACATGGAAATGATTTATAAAAAAATACCAGCACCAATACCTTCTTACCTTGTTGAAGTACTGAGGGATATTGATGCATGTGAAAATTGAAATGCATTTGGAGTATATTTGACAATATGTTTTGTACATAAATAATATGACTTGTATAAGGTATGGTTTTATGAAGTATAGTTGTGACTAATGTTGCTAGTATGATTAAGAAGGGGTAGCTTAATGGTAGCATAGTGACATCACTAAGGTTCTGGCAACATGGAATATAAGAACTAGTGAAAGGTAAAAGGTTGCAATGTGGTTTGTGATTGGAAATGTGAATATATAATATTTACTATTCTGAAAACATGACATGAAATAGTTTTAAATAACATATATAGTGATATTTTTTCTTAAATTACTATTGATTATTATGTGGAAAACTTAAAATGAACACCATTCGTGTGACATGAGATGTCATTCATGATTCCTATGAATTATTGGATTTTGGGGGATTCCATGGTTGAAGGCAAAAACCATGAGGACACCCAAGTGGTAGGGCATGTAGCTTTTCATGGAATAATGAGCTCGAAGGAATCATAAGTAATACACGGAAAATGTTTCAAGGAAAGATTCGACGATAGTGGGAATCAAATTCTTATTTTGATTTTTATTTTTACAATGTAGACTGACAAATAACATCAAGACAAAGTGGTAAATCTATTTACTTTTCTGATTTTCTACGATGACATGTGGCTAAAAAGCCAAAATTTAAAAAATCCTTTATGAGAATAGATATTTATTTTGATGATAAAATAGTTTTATTTACTACTATTGTTGTGAATATTAGAGGAGCCACCACATGAGACCTTATACTCTTAACTATCAGGAAACAATGAAATTGAGTTATGGTCCATGAAGGGACAAGAAAAATCCTCCATTTTTTTGAAATGTATGACCCTATGGCTAGAGATGAATCTCATGGGTGGAGAACCACCAAAAGCTAACGTGACAAGACATAAATGACATGGGTGCAAGATGAATGAAAAGGCTATCAACGATAAAGGTAGTCTAAATTTAAAGGTGTGATTGGGAGATAAAGAGTGGACCTATAATACCCAGATCTAGTAGTTCTTCTTGGGTTGAGGATCTGTAAATATGTGAAATATTTTTTACTAGATTCCTAGAAGGGAGGGAGCCTAGCGCCTAGGGAGGAACTACTACAACCATAGTTCAAGGGAAACCTCTATCTTATTTCCAGGAATTCATGATACTAGACTTGTGGATGTATTTAATAAGGCCTAAGATAGTATGCACTTTGTGTAGTTATGAATACTTTGATCATTTATATAATTAAAGAAATATCTGTTCTCTGAGCCCCTTAGAATGGTACCATGATAAAAGATTGATAGTTAAAAATATTACGAATAGAATTTCATTGAAATTTTTGTGATTAAAAATAATGTGATTATGATTGAGAGAATAATTGGATTTATTTGGTCTTATGTTATGGGGTGCTTCCCATAGAATTTCATAAACCACACAAGCTTCTTATTTTTGGGCTAATAAACCACTCTTACAGTTCTTTCCATGACTGATAAACCACTTGTAATTAAATTAATGCATGAAGTGGCCATGGTTTCCAAGATTATTGGAAAGTAAACATAAGTTCCATAAACACATTTTATTTATTCTCTGAAATTGAAAGTAATAATTTGAATATTTTCATAGATGTAAATGTTAATTACCATTAAAAAAACATTAATGTCTTACTTTTTGTTATTTCTTTAAAATAAAATCCTTCATTTTAAATGTGAAGGATCCCCTTTTTTTCCATTCTGGTTACATAACTATGATGAGTGGTGATAGAGGTCATCATTCAAAGGTAATCTAAAGAGAAGATTGCAAGAGATAAAAACAATATAACTTAAAAGACAAAGCCCTAGTGGGAGATAAATATTGGTCAAAAATATAATAATGATGAAAGCAAGATGAGATCAACACCGAGGAAAATGCTATGTTTAAGGGGGAGGGATGTAATATCCTTATAGATCACACATGAATGTTGGAAATAATTATTTATTTATATGGAAAAAAAATATTATTGAAAGCAATTGAAATGATTGGGCCAATAATCAGTTAGGATTTGAACAACTTTTGGAAACTACCTTTTCATTTTTTCTTCACCATGAATCTATGCTCAGGGTATGGAATAGGGTGGTCACTTTTTGGGAGACAATCCAAGGATTCCCGTAGCTGGAAAGGTCATTTTATTGTATTCACACAAGACTTTATGCATGAAAAACAACATAATCACATTATCTTCCTTACAGTGATATGACTAGAAATAGAATGTTGGAAACCATGAGACATGAATGGAAGTTGTTACTAGTGTTAATTGATGAGTAGAGTTGTTGGGTATTCATGTCAAAGAGTTTAAAATGATTGTTGTTGTTTCTGGTGAAGTTTAAGATGGCATAGACACATACATACATATGGAGGTGTGTCTATGGAGGAGAACCCATGAAATATATGTTACCATTTAAATACTATTGTGCTCACCACTATCCTAGAATGAATGGATGGAGCCATTAACATGATTTCTATTTTGATGTTTTAGCTTTGGAAGACATTTGATTGACATTCATTTTTGTCAGTGAATATGGTCCGAGGTCATTTCATTGTCCATTTGAAATGCAAAGTTCTAAAAACTATTCTGCACACAAATAGGTACATTTAATTTTATTAATTTCCTTAGAAATAATTTCATGGTTTGTGTGTGTTCAACTCTTGAAAACTATTGCAAGGATTTGTGTTCGGAATGATAGATAATTCTGTTAATTTCTTTGGAAATAATTGCATTGTTACTGTGCATTAAAATCTTCAAAATATTGCAAGGATTTGTGTGTGGAGATATAAATTAGTTTGTTAACTTACTTGGAAATATTTGCATGGTTTATGTGCATTAAACTCTTGAAAATATTGCAGGTATTTTTGTGTCAAAAAATAGATTAATTGTGTTAATTTGCTTTCCACAATTTCCATTTTTCTTGTACATAAAATGAAACAAATCCATGCTATGTTATTGAACATGATTGCATATGAAACTTTTGCATAAAAACCTAAGAATCAATGATATTTTCTTGAACAAGACTGCATATTAATCTTGTGCATAGAAAGATAACAATCCATGCTATATTCTTGAACAATACCGTGTACGAATATTGTGCATAAAAACATAAGTATGAATTTTATTTTCTTGAAAGATTGCATATGAATATTGTGCGTAAAACTATAAGAATCCATGTCATTTTCTTGAAAAATTTTGCATGGTTATGTGCATAGAAAGGTAGACTAATTCTGTCAATTTGCATGGTTCGTGTGTGTTAGTATATTTGAAAAGAGTGCATGTTTCTTGTGCATAAAAATATAAGTTAACATTTTTTTCTTTTGTGAAAGGATTACATGGTTCTTATGTGTAAAGCGATAGGTTAACTATGGTGGCTTCTAAATTAGACAAGGTTTTTTCATTGTATGCATATTCTTTATTCGCGTGCAAGCTAATATATACATGGTTTACATCTAAGGTATGGATTAAAAGTCATGGTTTTACAATTGAATGAATTTTTTTCATTCAAATGCAAATTCTAAGTTACTATTATATAAATGAAGGACTTTTTGTAGTTGGAATAAGGATTAAAAGGAATGCTGGATATTCTTTGTCCATTTTATGTGTGCATGTGTGATGCGGATAAGATAACATGCTTTCATAATCATATGCATGTGTTTAGAGTATGTGAAATATGAATATTAACACATGCTTTATAAATTCATGGAATGCCAATGGGCATGGTTTTTCTATGCATTTAACAATGCATTAGAAATATGAAAAATTAGAATGCATTTGTATAACGCATTAGAATAGAAAGAAAAATATTTTAATTGTATTTTTATATTATTAACCAATTCTTTTACATTGGTACAAACAACAATGGTTTTGTATTGTAGATGCATGAAAAAGTAGAACATTAAAGATAACTATTAATATCATTCACGCATATGAAAGGAAGTGGTATTGCGTTTGGGAATGCATGTAAAAGTAAAAGATTAGGGATGGTTTTTAATATTATTATGAATCAACAAGAAAGTGAATCATGAAAACATCTATAACACATAGAATATTATTAGTGATAACAAGTAGGGATTGATCATTTATGTTTTGATAAATGGTTACTTTACCTAATCATGGTGTTAGAGTTGCTAATAATATCAATTGCATGAAAGATTCATGACTTATGGGAATAATGGATTGGTAGTTTCTAAATTATCCCTTTCTCAAGAATCAAAATATTGATGATAAATAATGATATGAAAGGAAATAAGTTCATTATTCTTGACTATTGATTCAGGAAGAGTGAAGGATCACCAACATAGTTTACAACTAATGAATTAGTGTAGGAAACAACTATGGAATGAAGATATTATGCTCAAGAAATTTGGGGTAAAGTGTTTGATAAACATGACATCATGTTCAATGTTTTGACCTCTACTTAATTATGTTTGAATTAGAGATTTTGTTCTTTTGTAAAATTTTAACAATGGACAGGGGATAGACTCCCCTACTTCTAGTGATTGAGTTTCCAGGGTATATCAATGTCCATTTATGTATTTTCATATTGTTTTATCTTAATAATATTTATATCTTGCATGATGTTGAAAGTTACATCATTCAACGTTTCATTAATAATTTTGATTAAATGAACAATGATAAATATGTAAAGTTGCAACATAAAGCATTATGATAATTAGTTGCATTCATGAATAGTCATTCCATCTCAATGCTTGGTCCACTTTATGATGGTGATTTTAACATTTAATGATTAACTAAGTATGTGATAAGTTTTTAGTGGGAAGGGATTTGTTGGTAAAACTTGATGAAAAATTTTAATCATATGTATTTTGTATGAGGTATACTGAGGAATGTCACACGTCCGTTGAAATTGTGCATGCAAAATGAGCCATGTGACTTTGAATGGGAAGCTCTTGCGTAACATATGAAATGTGTTTCCAGGTGTAATGTATGGATCCCATCCTTAATATAACATATCCCATATGAATAAATTGAAAACATATGTCAGCATTTGAATTAATAATCAAGGAAGTATTTCACTATGCAAACATATGATATATTCATGCATAGGGTTTAGCATGGTAAGAATAATGAATATGTCGTGATGTATGGAATATTGATATATTATCTAGATATTATTGATGCAATAATACCTAAATATCTATGTTAATTGTGGTCTATGTTGTGTTACAAGAGGGTGACAATGATGATCATATATATATAGTATTGATACCAATTTTACAATATTCGGTAATGATTAATTGAATCATCTATAGTTAACATAAGTATATAAATTTTTTATTTTGTTTTAAACATGGATAGTAAATGTGTATAAATAACGAGACCGTATTCCATTTTTAGATAGGAAGAGTATTTTTTAATGGAAGAAACAATGGCATGAATACGAAGTATTGTATAGTGAGATCATTATGATTTTAACCATCCTATAGTTAGCCTTAAGTATATAACTTTTTTATATGTTTTTATAAACATAGACAAGGTAAAAGTGTATTAATATAACAAGAACCTATTCATTATAGATAAGACTAGGTACTTTTAACATGGAAAAGAAAACAATGGCACGAAATAAGAAGTATTGTATAGTGAGATCGTTATGATTTTAACCTTACTAATACTGATTTAATGGATATTTTAGCCTATACAGTAAACCAAGAAATGGAATATTCAAAAGGTACATTCTTATTTAGTAAGTATAGTTCCAATTAAAAAAATGTATTGAATTTAGGTATGTTAGAACTGACTTTTGATATATTTTTAGATAGAATACATGCCCAGTTGAATATCATTAAATCTTTGTGAATTCCATAAATAAGACGAGCCCATTCAAATTTACAAGGATTTGGATTTGCTTCTCAATATAATCAAGAAAGCATCTTGACTATTTATCTAAAAGGGGATTTGAAGATTTCTACTCAGTGATCTTTCCATGTTTTCAATTTCCATCTCTTAGGGTCATGAAGCCACTCTTTAATAACTATGTTATAATCCTTGTTCATATTTTTGATGACATTATCATGGAATTCATCTAAAAATTCTTTGTTCGAAGGGGTTTAAGGAGTATTTAACTTATTGATAGAACTAAGCACTTGGGCTTTGAGGAGGCAGTCACATTTTGTTTATGATAATATATATAACAAGTCCCAACTTAAGAACGACACAAAAAAAAGTAATTTAGGAAATTTATCCTTTTGACCTCATCTAAATAAGATAAGAACAACCCAGAAAAAAGTAACAAAAAACAAAAAAAAAATAAGAAAAAATAAATTGTTCGAGATAAAGGCTATGACACTAGTTCTATATGGGAATGCATTGTAGGAGAGAAATACAATGATTCCTAAATATAACTAATGGGAGAGAAAGACAAGATGGAACCGAAGAGAAATAAAGGATGACATTTCTTTAAGGATTCAAGGAAAATACCTGGTAGATATTCTTGAAATCATTTTCATGACAAAGAGGAATGAAGCTCGTGAGTAGCTAGATGTGGAAGCCAACTTATATTTGGGAGGAGACAGCCTTTATCACATTTTCGGGAAAGACCAAATACTTTTTTTTCATATCATTGTATTGATTAGATGATTATGGTTGATAAAAGAAAAATTATAGTATGGGTAATGGATTAACTATGCGAATTATTTGAGAATCTAGTATGAAATAGGAACTATGTAATTTATAGCCCTATTGAAAGGTATCTTGTGTATTCCTAATCTATAACATGTTAGATTGTAAGTAAAATTTTGAAGGCTACCATGGTAGGAAAGGTAATGTGTATTCCAGAAAATTTTGGAAATAAGAGGGTGCAAGTAAGGGTTTCTTTTAAAGAAAGAAATAACGTTAAAGTTCTATTTAAAGCAAAAAAAACTAGTTTCTAAATTGATGGTATAAGTAAGAGATTGGTGTAAGATAACTATAAATTGTTTAAAAGAATATACATTTATATATATAAAAAACAACAAATAGTTACATGTTTAGAGCTTGAATTGAGTCTTAGTTAGTAACCCCAAGAAGGTAGTAGACAAAGTGGGTCAACTTATGTTGGAGGGTATCAGTCCTGAACTCTAATATATATAGGTCTCAGAAGGATATGGCAAGGCCCATGTTAGGCCCTACCATGTCCTCTGAACTAGTATTTCTTAACAAGAGATACCCTATAGTTAAAAAGCAACCATTCTCTCCTAGAATTTAATTTCACAGATGAAGAATAAAGTTATTTAACACCAATGTTACAAGAATAGAATATAGTGAAATAATTATTATGGAATTCAAATATAATCACAAATATTCTTCTTGTTGAAATACCATAAAATAAATCCTATAGAAAATAGATGAAAAAAAAACATATTTTCATTGCAATATTAGAAATAAATGAAAAGAAAACATATTTCCATTGTAATATTAGAAATAATTGTAGCATGCATAATAAGGTATGGTCTTTCCATGGTTATAAATAATAACACAATTATACAATTTAAGCACATAGAATCTTTTGAAGGGACTATTTATAAGCACATAGAATCTTTTGAAGGGACTATTTATAAAATAATGAAACCCATATAAATGTTAACATAGGGGTTTAAATAAATATGCATATAGAATTGGTTATGAAAGAAATTATGCGTACCAGTACGAGGCTTTATGTGAAATATTCAAGCCATAATTAGGCATCATATTACACTATTACAAAGGATAAAAAGACATTGTAGCTATAGAAAAATAGGACATAAACATATTTATATAAAAATTGAAATAAGTTCTTGACACCAATTTTCTTGGAAAATAAAGTTGTCAAGGCTGAAGGGATATAAATACATAGAATATATCGTAAAAGGCTTCTCAGAAATTTAACCAATGGTGCCCTGTTTGAAAGTTCCATTCATAAGGGAATATACCTGAACATTTGGGCTTTGGCCTTAGGGTTGAGAGCCTTGGAGCAAATAAAAAACAAACTAAGAAGTAACATGGAAAATTGGCAGGTGAATCATAACCCCAAGAGCGACAATCATAAACCCTCAAGAGTATAGGCTCTAGAAAGGAGTGTCTAACATGAAAGTGGAAGAGAATATGATTAGAATTATCATGAAAAAAATTGAAGGGAAGTGTGAAAAAAAACGACCCAAATTATATTGATATCGTCACAAAGAAAAACTCTACCTTTGTTGCCAAATGATTCAGGGTTGCTCTTCCACCCTTGTGGTTGTTAGGTCCCTATAATACTAGTGATTACCCCATTAATATTGTAGTTATACTCCTTATTAATATTTTTGTGCCCCTATTGCCCCCATATTGTTATTACTGTGCCCCATAGAATCC
>APFE031721015.1:115877-138739 GCA_000404065.3 Pinus taeda | reverse complement strand
TGTGTGTGTGTGTGTATGTTGAATCTCTTGTACAATATTTTTCATGAATTCAATCACTAATGGTCAGCTTGATTTGACAATAGGTAAAACCCTAGCCCTTTTTCGAGGGCTTGGTTGGAGTGACTAGCTCCTGTGAGGATGTGGCAAAGCTCTTCCTTCTTCAAATACTTCTTGCAAACATTTTTCATATGCGTAAGTTGAACTTCTACAACCCTAAACCTGGTAATTCCTTGAAGGTTTATATTTGGTAAATGAAAATTGTGATACTAAGAGTCTCCCTTCTATGGCAAGATAATTCCATGGAGACTTCATTTGTCCTTGCTATGGTAAAATGATTTCTGTGACCATATCAATTATCTTTACCTTCCTTATAATATTCTCTTAAAAAATTCAAGACTCCAACTGAGGAATTCATTGTCACTTTTTTTTGTTTGTTTGTAGGTTAGTTCTAGCATTAATTGAGTTTCATGATGGCATTTTCAGATGTGGACTTTTACAATATCATTTTTTTTTATCACTTTGACAAGTGATTGTTTACCTCTTAAAAGGGTTTTATATACCATTAATAGGTCTCTCTCATGTTTGTGACTTGAATGGATTTTCTTATGTTAGGGGTTTTATTGAGAGGCCCCATGTTAGCCATAATTGCATAATTATTTTGAAATATTTGTGTGTAGATTCTATTGAAATATTTTGGAAAATTGCGAGTATCTATCAATGAATTTCAACAATACTTATGCTTCCTTGTTTTAATGTCAATTATTTCTCCTCCTCTTCATGTTTTTCCAATTCTCTTGCTCCATGGTTTTATTGCATGGGCGAGACCCAGGTGATCGCAACTGTAAATCTTTTGCCTACATTTACATAAGAATAATTACACTTGTTCAGTAATTCACTATGCATCATAATTAAACATGATTTACAAAAGGGAGTTTCTTATCTTCGTATGAAAATTAAGGCCGAAGCTTGTAGGGTTAGAAATTTGGAATTTCTTCCTCTGTTTAAAGAATAACAACTGTATGTTTTATTTTTCTATTACAATTGAAGCTTGTAGCTTGTTAAAGATTGATAAAAGGGTTTTACACCCTTAATGATGTTGTACTCTTTTCTTTCTTTACGCATATATGTGTTGCTTTCTCCTTTTGTGAATTCTAAATATTTCAATTATTTCTTTTTGTTTTCATTATTTGACATGCATATAATATTGTTTTTTATTATATCTCTTGTATCTATGTGAACTATATAGCTATATTTTATTTTTAATATACAACTAGGCAGAGACCTAGTAGACTCTTGTCATGGGTGATTTCTTCAAGTTTCTATGAGCCCAATCTTTCTTTATCCAAGACAATCTATTCTTTGGCCTATGAATAAACTTTTTTTCTTGTAGGTCTGTAACAGCTAACCTACGCATAATTTCTACTTTCTTTGTCTTACTTATATAGTTATACAGCTATAGCTACATTATTCCATTATCTTTAAAGGCAATCTATAATACCAGTAAGGATTAATATTCAGATATAAATTGTGTATAGTATTGTCCTTAGAACCTAGTACTTCGTTCACTTAGGAAACACTCACTTGTTATTTTAATTTATTTTGTTTCTCTTTGTTCATATTGTCCCCACTTAGAGTGTTCCGTGGAGAATATATATGTAAAACTTCTTATTATCTTCTGCAACAACAAGGGTACTCACTTTGTACCTAAAACTTACATTTAGCTATATAACACACATATCACTTAACAAACATTAATAAGACTTTTTTGTTTCTTCTCTCATTCCAAAATAATTTAAATTCACAATAGCAACCTATTCCATCATTTCTTGAACTAGATTAGCAAAAATAACCATATTAGTCACATGATTAAGTATACATTCATATAATTATCAAAAATCTTCTAAGAAATATATCAAAGCATTTTCGGTTCCTCCCAACTATGAACTAAGTTTTTAGTTAGTCCCTCTAAGCTCAACCCCTCCCTACCATGAAAACAACACCAAAATCTCTTTCCACCTTTACCTCCTTAGCCCTTTAGCACTTGCCTTACTAGTTTTCTTAGTTTATAACAATTATTTATCTCTCACTGGCCTTTCTTGAAAGTGACTTCCTTTATCTCTCAAAATTTTCTTTTAACAAGTGCCACCTCATGACATTTATCTCCAGTCACGAATTTCCTTGGTTTTTTTTCATTTGCCAAGAGTTCTCTCCTGAATGGAAAAAAGGAGGATTTTTTTCTTCTTTTGTTTCTACCTCTTTTTGAGCATAATTGGTTCCAATTGTTTCCTTTTAAGTTAGGAGTCTAATCTCACATTGTAGCCTTTAATATCACATTTTATCGTTTAACATATACCAAAATATCTTTCCACTTTTACCTCCATAGCCCTTTAGCACTATCTTGCTAGTTCTCTTAGTTTAGAACAAGGATTTCTCTCCCATTGGCCTTTCTTGAAAGCGACTTCCTTTATAGCTCAAATTTTTCTTTTAGCAAGTGCCACCTCATGACATTATCTCCAATCATGAATTTCCTTGGTTGTTTTTCTTTGCCAACAATTCTCTCTTCGAATGGAAGAAAGGAGGATTCTGTTTCTGCCTCTTTTTTAGCATAATTGATTCCAATTGTTTCCTTGTCAGTTAGCAGTGTGATCTCACATTGTAGCCTTAAATCTCACATTTTAGCTTTTAACATATTTTCAAGAATAATAACACACAAAAAATAATTGTTTCTTTTATTTAATCAAAATAAATATTTACATCATCACATCATATCACTCGTCCCATTTGACCTTTTGATCATTCATTGATATAAAAGTCATAAAATAAATTTAGGTGGAGTATTAGAGTTAAAGATTACAACATGATCCACACAAAATCAATTACTGTAGGCATACCATAGTACATGTTTATTACCAAAAATAATGTTTATTAATAAGAATAGTATTTGTAGTTATTGATAATCTAATAAAACATATCTATAAAACATTTAAATTTAAGTAATTTAATTATTAGTGATTTCATTTTTTTGAAAATAGGAAGAATCAAAATATTATAAATTTTCCCCTTAAATTGAAACTATTCTATGTTTTTCTTTACTTTTGATTTATGAAGCGTGCAGAGAGATGAACTATGGTGACAAAATTTTCTTTTAACGCAAAACTTGAGGAAAGGTTTGCACATTGAAATATTTATATATCAGATGCTTGATAACAAGATAAGATGATTAGGATGGTTTAGTTATAATTAATAATTATAATAATTAATTTTATTTTTTACTTTTTAAAATTTTTTGATTAATTTTTATGTAATTTCACCTAGTCAAATTGTTTTAATTAATAGCTATACTTATTAATTTTTGTATTTTATTTTATTTCATTTTTTTGTAAGGTTACAAGGTCAAAATTTTTAACATAACATAACAGTAGAATATCTCTTCCATTTTGGGTTGGCAACTGCCTCTCTACCCAATAAGTATGAAATAAAAGAGAGGAAGATAGTACCCTTAAGGTGTAGGCTAGTTGGTTTGCGTGGATGTTAGTGCCCTCCCAACATATAGGTTCAAACCTCATGGGAAGGGCTCAAGGATAGAAACCTTATCCTTGGCCTCTGTTTTTAATAATGCTTTTAATAAATAATGAATAATAACTACTTTGGATATATATTTCAGTGTTTGTTACAATATGATGGGTTAATACCATGGTTTATTAATACCGCAAGCCCAATGTTACACATGTTCATATTATATTCACTGTAAATGTGCCTATTAACATAATTAATAAAAGGTCCACGGGGTCTTGACTTATAGGTTCAAACCTCATGGGGAGGGCTTGAGGATAGAACCCTTACCCTTGGCCTTAGTTTTTAATAATGCTTTTAAATAACGAAAGAAAAATAACTATTTTGGATATATATCTCAGCTTTAGTTACAATATGATGGGTCAATACCATGGATTTTAATACCACATGGTCAATATTACACATGTTGATATTATATTCACTGTAAATATGCCTATTAGCATGACAGTGGGGTGCTCTGTTAAGGCACTCCTTGATGTGAAGTCATTGATTCAATTCCTTGCACTATCTGGGTGATATATTTGACATGATGAAAATGTAGCCCTGCCAAAAAAAAATTGTTTTTTTTATAAATAATATTTCTTTTTTGCTAAGTTGTGTTAGTTATGACATTACTCTTGGCTTGAGAAATGGAAATCTAAGCCATCAAAATTATTTAGAGATCACACAGAACTTGTTCCACACTAGCCCTTAGCATCGCTGGAATTTCCATTTAGTGATCTTCACATCATAAAGTGCCTTAACAATATACCCTCACCCTCATCTCTATTTCTAAAATTGAAACAAAAATTTAACAAAAATCAACCGAAAAATAATATACATATATATATATCAAAAAGACTTCGCTGTTTCCGACCAATCAAACCCAATGCAAAAACACCCCCTCTTTTTTCTTTTTTTTTTAACCCATTGCATGAATGCCTAAACTTGGCCAAACAACTTGAGCTCCAAGTCAAATCACAGGGCACACTAATCGCAATGGGCGGCGGTGATGTCTCCAAATATTTGCTGTCGATTGGCAGAGAATAGTGAAAGGTCCCACATCATAAAGGGCCTCACTTCGTATGGCTCATATTTTGTAAATAATACCAACATTGGCTATTTGTGGGGGAGACCCTAGCACAGCGTCTCGGCATAATTCTTTCGGGAAAATAGCGTAGTGGCGGGCCCTCCCCGAATCATGGTCACGTGCACGCTCGCAAGTATATCCCATGGGCGGTGTATGTGGCCGTCCAGGTGGGGCTGTTAACTTTTCGAATGGCGGCCGGACAGGTCGCCGACTCGCCCACTCTATGCTTTCCTTACGTGTTTCGGGATGGAAATAGAATAATAGGGCCCCGCCTTAGAACTCCGCCCTTCCCATTTTGAAAAGACCCTAGTGATGGTTCCCAGTCAATTTCAAAGTCCTGTTCTTCGCTGGTTGTATCCGCGCGCGAATTCGATGATCAATTTTGTGTGAAATTTGTTAGATAGATTTAGTTGTAGTTGTGTAATTCGTAATGATTTTTTTTATGGTATTAAATTTATTTATACATTTAATAATTTAATCAAAAATTTATCAAACATATAACTATTTTTTTATGATATTAAATTTATTTATGCATTTAATAATTTAGTCAAAAATTTATCAAACATATAACTATTATGTTTTCAATAACAATAGGTTGATTAATTTTTTTTAGAAATTTGTGATATAATTAATTTTTTAAATTCATTATCTTGAATAAGAATGAGAAGTATGTTGGCTTGAAGTATGTTGAAGATAATGGAGACTATGTAAATTAGGAGAATATGCTCTAAAACTCTTTTGCTTGGTTAAGAGTTTGTCTTTTTTGGACCTAAGGAAATAGGTTAACGGCCCAAGATCCAAAGATCTAGAGGCATCTGGTAGGAGTGAAAGCTTGCCCCCTTAAGGGTCACCCATTGGTTATTCCACGTAGCGTGGTTTTCCTTGATTAACAGTGACAAGTCAGCCTTAGCAACGAGAGATCATTGTCCTCATTGCTGGTTTGACAATTGAATTATGGTAAGTTTTCCCACCTATAAAAATAAAAAAGAATAAAGAGTATGCCTTAAGACTCTTCTGATTTGATTAAAAACTAGTCTTTTTAACATGTAAATAAACCTAATCATGTCCCAAAACTTAAAGATATCTAAAATAAATATCCACCTCTTAAAAATCACCAACTCATAATCCCGAATAACATGGTTTTCCTTAAATAAAAATAAAAATTAAATTTTCCATTACCATAAAAATAAATCAGAATAAAATACCATCAAAATTATCAAATTAAATGCACATTGCAACATACGATTGTTTGAATTATAATTTTGCATCAACCTAAACTTCCAATCAAATTTTTGATAGGAGCAGAAAATGACATCAGAACAATTTAAATGCTCCTCATTGCAGTGTTGAATTTGGGTAACGTACAAAACCCTAATGGCCCATGGTCTCAAGGTTAAGCGAGGTCATCCATATCCACAAATATATACGAAAAGATACATCCAATATATAACTCAAACGTAATGTTTGGATTAAGCAGAGACGAAATGAAAATAGATGGATGGATATCGGGTGGATTAATCTCATGTTACATTTCTCAGTCTACATTCCTCCGACAATTTTTACAAACCTATTTTCTAATCGCAATACCTTCATGCACTTCGAGCGCGTTTTAGACCATCCTATGTGCATTGTGACTGGTTGAGTTCTTAGCGTATATACACTTCAACTGACCGTTCGTGAAGTAATAGTATTGGTGTATTTGCATCTAGTTAGCTGACTGTTCCTGAAGTAATAGTGTTGGTGTATTTGCATCTAGTTCGAGGTTTGTAACTTTGTCGTTACATCAAAATTTGAAAAAAGTTGTTACACAAAAATTAACCAGCGGTAGTAAACTTTCCAAACGGCTAACTAAAATCCACAAAATACGAATTTATAAATTCCATATTACTGCGATGATTCCTCCCCTGAATAAGAGTTCCGAAAAAAAGTGAATATTCACTTACTCGACCGCATCTAGCCGTTGGTAAAGATAGAAGGCGGCCCTGTGCGCGGGAAAGGACGCCTGGCCCGGCGTTTCTAATCCACGCTGATGGATCGCGGGCCCCGACTGTATCTTGCCTTCTTATTTTCAAGATTTTTATAAAGGGATGACAAGAAGCGCATCTTCCTTTGTAGTATAAAGAGCCCAACCTAGACAGTAAACGCATCTTCCTCTGTAATATTGTATGGTAGGATTTCCACTGCCAAACAAGCAGAGCCTTCGAGCTTGTGAGCTGATCGGTTTAATTTACCAACTTGCTTTTTTTTGGTATAAAACTTCCGTGTTAGAAGAAAATGGCCAGTGTTGAGGTAGATCAATGAGTCTATGGATGTTGCCATTGCAATGTTTACGTTTCTTATTATTTTTCTGTTTTCTGTTTTTTTGTTTGTAATTATGCCTTTGATTGATTGCTCTGTAGAGAGATGTGAGATGCAATAGATTTGAACTTTGCATAGGTTAATGTCTGTAACTGACAATGGGGCAATATTGTCCTAGGTGCAGGTTGCTACCGCGCCGGCAGGGTCCATTCCTAGTGAGGAAAAGGTACAAGACATAGAGCAAGCTGTGAAGAATATAGAAATCGAACCCACAACCGAAAAAGTGGCTCAAGAAGAAGCTCCTCCCTCTAGTCCTGCTGAGGAGGACCCCGTGGCAGAAGAAACAGTCGATGAACGCCCCCACACCGTGGAGAAATCTGCAGAAGAATCGACTGGAACCCTGAATCCCTCGGAACCCGGAGTAGAATCGGCCCAGCTGGAGCCCGAGGAAACACCAGAACCTAAGGAAGAAGCCGTCGAACCTCCCAAAGAAGAATCTGGAGCTCAAGCTCCTGCCGAAGTCGCCGCTGTTAAAGAGAAAACCGAACAGGCATCGGGTAAGGAAGAAGCTCCTGCTGCTGTTGAAACGGCAGCAGGAGAAAAGTCTGAAGAATCATTGGCCAATGGAGATTCACCTGCTGAAATTCCTGAAGAGACGACTGCATCAATTGAAGAGAGCGTTGTCGAAGAAGCAAAGCCGCCTAAAGCAGTTCCGGCTGAAGCGAAGGCCGAGGGTGAGATTAAGCCTCAAGAATAAATAAACGTCTGCGGAAGGAAAATAAAATATATCCATGGATCATCAGGGGGTTTATGCAGTAAACCTATATAGTTATACTATCATACTCTATGGGTACTGCTATTGTATTTAATCATCGCAGGCTCAAGCATCTGGTCCGCCATCTCGCATATTTCATAATGATGTAAAGTTAGTAGAAGTATCTCAAAATATAGGCCTAGAGGTTGCATAACTTTTGTATTAATTGCATGTTTCTAGTTAATATCATATGAAGTACAACCAGAGCTCCGTTAGTGATTTTGCTGATTCGATATGCAGTTTATTTGAACAGGAATTTCTAATCGAGAAATCAACAATATTGCTAACTTCCAGTGACATAATTAGCCATCGTAATGTATGGAAAATCGCGATTAAAGTGTTGGTTATACGATGTGAGGTTGTGTTACGACTGGTATTCATGGACTATGGCGATTTGTAAATATGTATTGATATGTCCCAACTGACCTTATCCATCGCTCCCGTTGTCTTCGATATTTCATATTTCTCTATGCTCCATATCACAACTCCACTTCTTTGGTTACAGGCCACAATCATTTTTTCATATCTTTCTATTTGAATCAAGGATATTATACCTCTTTCTGTCTCAAATTGGACAACAATATACTCCTCCACATATCCTCTTCATAGCAAGGAGACATTAAACAACTCACGGCAAATATGCCACAGAAGATATTTCATACTTTTCTATCAACTTATTAGATGTTACTTTCCTAGATATATTGATTAACACTTGTTTGTTTAAGGTAATAAAAAAAAAAAGCATAAATTTAGAGCTCGAATGAATGAAATATTGGCAGCGAGTTCATCGTGGAACCTTATTTTATGACCGTTTAATAATAAAGTATTGAGCTCCTTATTTTTCTGCGACAACATAGCCCCCATCCACCTTCCGAGCTCTTCTTTGCTTCCTCTTCCGGTTTCAAAGGACTTTTTTCTTTGCTGTCCAGATCTCTAGAGTTTCTTGGAACTCCAATTCATATGCGACTGCAGGCATACACAGGTTTAGAGTGATTTACACTTCACCAAGGGTTGCCTCCCAAGTAAGAGACACCAAAACACAATATTTTCATGTGCCCACCAAAATTTTCTCTACAATTTTCTCCTCCTTACCTCATAGACCTTCTCTCATACAAAAATGACTTTTACATTCATGTTTATCTCAACAGAGCAAAATAAAACAAAGGTTTAAAGTGATTTACACTTCACTAGGGGTTTCCTATCGGGTAGACAATAAAACACAGTAACTCATGTTTTCAAGTGCCCACCAAAATTTTCTCCACAATTTTCTCCTCCCTACCTCAAAGACTCTCTCATACAAAAATGACTTTTACATTCATGTTTATGTCAACATAGCAAAATAATTAATAAGTTGTCGTTGAATGTGGAAACTAATCACACAGTGGAGTATGGGCAATAGTCGTGCAATAAATGCTTTCTTGTATTTAGTAAACTTCATTAAATTCCTTAGCTTCTGTGATGTGCTATGGAATGGTTCACGCGGTACTTCTCTTCTAGCTTCAGTCCTTCCATCTTCAAACACAAATGCAACTTGCAAAAATACTTCTAACAGGTATGGTTGTTGTGAGTGTGTTTAACACGGTGGTTGGGATTAATATTTCCAACACACCACTTTAATCACCATTGCCGCCATTGACAATTCCCAAACAGTTTCTGAGATAAATAGAACTTTCATGTGCCAAAGCCTTTGTGAACATATAAGCAAATTGTCACTGTGACCTGAAATGCTTCAACACAATTTCATCATTGTGAATCAACTTCTAATAAAATGATATTTAACATCAATATGCTTGGTCCTCTTGTGAAAGACAAAATAATTTGATAATGCAATTGCTAAGGTGTTGTTGCAGAAAATAGTTGTCGTTCCCTCTTGGTCTTGACAAAAACCCCTCAACATCCTTCTCATCCAAACTGCCTAACACGTTGCTACTGTTGCTGCGACATATTGAGCTTCTGATGTTGACATCAACACTATTGGCTACTTCTTGGAGGCCCATGAAATGGCTCCGAAACCCAAATGGAAAACATATCTTGACATGCTCTTTCTGTCATTAACACTTCTTGCCCAATCACTATCAGTGTAACCAACTAGCTAGAAATCACTTATTGTTGTGTACAAAATGCCATATTGTTTTGTCCCACTGACATACCTTAGAATCCTCTCTTTTGCTTGCTAATGTGTCTCCTTGGGTGTCTCCATGAACCTCAACATCAAACTTATTGCATACATTATATCCGTCCTAGTGGTGGTTAGATACATCAAGCTGCCTATCATGCTTTTGTATAATGTCGGATTGACATTGTTGTTGCAATCTTCTTTGCTCAACTTCAACCCCATGAATGTTGGAGTTTGTGCGGGCTTTCTATTCTGCATTTTAAACCTCTTCAAAATGTCTGCCACACAATTTATTTGAGAGATAAAAATGCCATTTTCTGTTTGCTTCACTTGTATGCCCAAAAAATATCTTAACAATCCCAAGTCATTCATTTCAAATTCTCTCTTCATGACTCGTTCGAAATCGGCGATAAGGAAATCTTCATTGCCTACAAAAATCAAATCATCTACATATAGGACAACAACAAGAATCTTACCATCGCTCTCTTTGATGTAGAAAGTAGGCTCACCATTACATCTGTCGAAACCATTGTCCAAGAATTAGGCATCTATCTTGCTATCCCATGTGCGTGGTGCTTACTTACACCCATAAAGAGCTTTCCTCAATTGATACACTTTGTCTTCTTGGCCTTTTACCTCATAACCAAGCAGTTGCGCAACATACACTTCCTCTTTTAGCACTTCATTCGAGAATGCTGATTTTACGTCCATTTAATACACTTTCCATTTATGCTACACGGAAAATGCCACAACTACGCACATTGTCTCCATCCTCATGCTTGGCACGAACGTCTCCGTGTAATCTCTTCCATGCTACTGAGTATATCCTTTGACAACTAGCCTTGCTTTGTGCCTTTCAATCTTTCCCTCAATGTTGCTTTTGGTCTTATAGACCCACTTCACTCCAATGACATGTTTTCCTTTTGGAAGGTTCACTAACTCCGATGTGTCATTTCTTTCTATTGCTTCTATTTCTTCCTCCATTGCCACAACCCATTTTTCTTCTTTGACTACATCCTCAAAATGGATTGGGTTATCTACATGACAAAAGAAGGAAAATAAGGAGTTCAGAACAATGGTACTATCATCTTCATCTTGGTCACAAATTTCATTTAAATTTCTGAATTTTCGCCGTCTTGTGCTTGCTGAAGATGGGCTTGACATGTCACTTGGTGTTGTGCTTTGTGATGTGCTTAGAGAAGCACTTTCTTGGCTACGTGAAACTGTCCTATTATTTGTTGATGGTGTTGCTTGCTGCCTATTTTGTTGTGCTTGAATGGGAGTAGAGGGAGTCACTATTGAGGAATTACTTGCTACTATTAATTCCTCTTTGTCCTCATGTGGTATACATGCTTTGACATTGACTATCTTTTCTAAATTTCCATCCCATGCTTCCTCTTCTATAAACTTCACATGTCTAATGATTATGCCCTTCTTGGTTAATGGATTGTAGAGTTTGTATGCCTTGGATTCGTCACTATATCCAACAAATATACATTTCTCTCCCTTGTGGTCCAACGTCTTCCTCAACTCATCTAGGACATGTGCATATGCCACACATCAAAAAACTCTCATGTGAATGAGACTATGCTTTCTTCTACTCCGTGCCTCTTCAGGAACTATGTTCTGGAAGCTTTTGGTTGGACATTTATTCAAAATATATGTTGTAGAAGAAACAACTTCAACCCAATAATCATTTGGCAAATGCTTTGCCTTTAACATACTCCTTGCCATTTCCATAATGGTTCTATTCTCCCTTTTGGCCACACCATTTTGCTGCGGTGTATATCTTGTTGTAAACTATTTATGAATTCCATGCTCCCTACAAAATTTAAGGAAATCATTTGCGATGTATTCTCCACCTCTGTTAATCCTAAGGACTATGATGTAGTGTCCACTTTGCTTCTCAACAAGAGCCTTGTATTAGCAAAAGAATTCAAGCACTTCACTTTTTTTGTTTTAGGAGAAAGACCCATGTCTTCCTTATGTAGTCATCTATGAAGGTCAATAAATAGTGGCTGCCACCAATTGATGGTGTCTGCATTGGTCCACATAAATCTGAGCAAACAATCTCTCAAGGTGCCTTTGCACTTACTAAATTTCCTGTTGGAAATGTCTCTCTATGTTGCTTGCCCAAGATATATCCTTCACATAGGCTATCCATTTTTCTATGAGTGGTAGTCCCATCATGATGTCTTTCCTATGTAATAAATTCAAACCTCCAAAGTTGAGATGTCCAAATCTCAAATGCCATAACCAATTTTCATCTTTGGCCTCTGCTTGAAAGTTTACTTCTATGACAACTACACCTTTTCTTCCATTCTCTTGTGAGTTCATTGTGAGTTGCGCTTATGCACCTTCTCTCTGCAAATCTGATTTTAATTTTAAGGGAAACATTCTATTGTTTGTCATCTAAACCTTTGCAATCAACTATCTTCTTGGAAGCCTATCCAAAATTGTGAACACATCATTTTTGAAGAAGACATTGTAGCGCTTTTGCATGAGCTCTCCATTGCTTATGAGGTTATGATTTAGACTGAGGAAAAGAAAAAATTTGAAATGTACTTCTTCTCCCCCTTCTTTGTTAGGATATTAACTCTTCCTTTACCCATGACAGAGACTTTTCTATGAGTCCCTAATGTCACTCCAGATTTCACACTTTCATCTAGATTGGAAAACATTTCTATGTTTCGTAATATGTGGTTGTGACACCTTAAATCTAGATACAATATATCACTTTGTTTTTCCGATGCTACATTAGAAGCTAGAAACATACTATCATGGTTTTGACATTCTTTTGTGAAATTTACACTTTGTTTGTTACTTATATCATATTTCTTCTTTCTACATTCATTTTCATAATGACCATACTTCTTACAGTAATGACATTGAACTTGAGACTTATCATACCTCTAACCTTTTGGTTGATTTTGGCTTGGACCTTGACTTGGACCTTGACTTGGGTTTTGATTGTTGCCTCTTCCATTTGAACTTACGTGTGTAAAAAATGAGTTTATATTCTTGAACTCTTTCGTACAAAGTGTTTCGAAGTCTCTCTTCAACATTTGCAACTTTGCTGTCTTGACTTTTTCCATCCCTTGGTAGGCTATCTGGAGGGTGTCCCATGCTTGCTTGGACTTCATTGCCGCAACTACCCTTGGGAAAACACTTTCATGAACTGCTTGAAAACTATAGAAGAGGGCTTTTGCATCCTTCTTTCAGTTGTCCCTTAACAAATCTCCTTCTGCTTGACACAGGAAATTGTATCTTGTTGCATCTGTTGGTTCTTGAAAACCATTCTCCACCAAATCTAAAATGTCTTGAGAAGAAAACAGGGCCTTCACTGTACTAGCCCAATAGTCATAATTTTTCCCATTAAACTGATTTATTTGAGTATTAATCAAGATTGTGCTTGATGTTTCCATTTCTCAGTGTAAGAAAAAAACCTTTCTACCTACTGGGAAATATGCTAAATTCAATCTACCCTCAAAACAATTTTCAAATTTTCGTAAAAACACTTTTTTTTTTTACGCTAACATAGTTTAACCCACTCTAATATCATGTTAGAAAAAATAGAATTTATGTAGAGAGGTATAGAATAGAGGTTTCACGAGGCTAATACCATGTTATAAAAAATAGAATTACTTAGAGAGGTATAGGGTGGAGGTTTCACGAGGCTGATTTCACACAGCTCAATTTTGCACAACTAGCTTTTGTGCAGCTAGATTTTGTGTAGCTATACAGAGGCTTAAAAACACATAATTCACTTATGGAAAAGACACATAATAAAATAGAGTAAGCTTGGAGGAACACAATAAAACTTAGGATTAAATTCTAATTTATGAAAATACATTCATATGAGACTTCCTCTCATTCACCAAGTAAAAAATAAAGGTTTACAGTGATTTACACCTCAGCAGGGGTTTTAGAGTAACCCACAGTAAAACACAGTAACTGTTGCTTTCATGCACCCACCAAAATTTGCTCCACGATTTTGTCGTCCCTACCTGAGAGACTCTCTCTCATAGAAAAATTACTTTTACATTCTTTTTCATCTCAACATACAATTTGTAATTAATACATGACAGAGAAAAATAATTAATAAGTTGTTGTTGTTGAGTGTGGATAGTAATTGCGGAAGTGTCTATGGACTATGGGCAATAGTCGCGTAGTAAATGCTTTCTCGTATTTACTAAACAGAGATGCAACCTACAAAAATAATTCTCACAAGTATGGCTGCTGTCAGTGTGTTTAACGCTGTGGTTGGGATTAATATTTCCAACACTCCCCCTTAAACACAATTGCTGCCATTGACAATTCCCAAACAGTTTCTGAGATGATCAAAACTTTCGCATGCCAATGGATTTGTGAAGATATCAGCAAATCGTTCCTGTGACCTGTAGTTTTGCAACGCAATTTCATCATTGTTAATCAACTCTCTAATAAAATGATATTTAGCATCAATATGCTTGGTCCTCTTGTGAAAGACAAAATTATTTAGCAATGCATTTTCTGAGGTGTTGACACCGAAAATAGTTGTCGTTCCCTCTTAGTCATGACGGAGACCCCTCAACATACTTCTCATCCAAAATGCCTAACACACTATTGCTA
The DNA here is from genome assembly GCA_000404065.3 of Pinus taeda. Classification (NCBI taxonomy): domain Eukaryota; kingdom Viridiplantae; phylum Streptophyta; class Pinopsida; order Pinales; family Pinaceae; genus Pinus; species Pinus taeda. The sequence continues at coordinate 124,258 of APFE031721015.1, read as the reverse complement.
TTTCTTTTCCTATGACATATTCATCTTCTGCTATTTATAGTGACACTATTGGCTGCTTCTTGGAGACCCATGAAATCACTCCGGAACCTAAATGGAAAACATATCCTAACATGCTCTTTCTATCATCGACACTTCTTGCCCAATCACTGTCAGTGCAACCAACCAACCTGAAATCACTTCTTGTTGTGTACAAAACACCATATTGTTTTGCCCCATTGACGTACCTTAGAATCCTTTTTGCTGCTTGCCAATGTGTCTCCTTGGGTGTCTCCATTAACATCGACACCGAACTTACTGCATACGTTATATCCAGCCTAGTGGCAGTCAAATACATCAAGTTGTCTATCATGATTTTGTATAATGTCAAATTGACATTGTTGCTGCAATCTTCTTTTCTCAACTTTAACCCCACAAGAGTTGGAGTTGGTGTGGGCTTGATGTTCTATATTTTAAACATCATTAAAATGTTTGCCACATATTTTGCTTGAGAGATAAAATTTCCATTTTCTGCTTGCTTCACTTCTATGCCCAAAAGATATCTTAATAGTCCCAAGCCAGTCATTTCAAATTCACTCTTCATGACTTATTTGAAATCAACGATGAGGAAACCATCACTGCATGTAAAAACCAAATCATCTACATATAAAAAAACAATAATAATCTTACCATCACTCTTTATGTTGTAGAGAGTAGGCTCACTGTCACACTTGTCGAAACCATTGTATAACAAGTAGGCATCTATCCTACTATACCATGTGCGTAGTGCTTGCTTAAGCCCATAAAGAGCTTTCCTCAATTGATACACTTTGTATTCTTAGCCTTCTACCTCATAACCAGGTCGTTGCACAACATACACTTCCTCTTTCAACACTCCATTCAAGAATGCTGATTTTAGGTCAATTTGATACACTTTCCATTTATGTTGCATGAAAATCCCCACAACTGCATGCATTGTATCCATCCTCGCGACTGACGCAAGCATCTCCGTGTAATCTCTTCCATGTTGCTACTTGTATCCTTTGACACCTAGCCTTTCTTTGTGCCTTCCAATATTTCCCTCAATGTTGCTTTTGGCCTTATAGACCCACTTCACTCCAATGACATGTTTTCCTTTCAGAAGGCTCACTAACTCCCATGTGTCATTCTTTTTTATTGCTTATATTTCATCCTCCATTCCCCCAACCCATTTTTATTCTTTGACTGCATCCTCAATATGGATTGGGTCATCTACATGAAAAGACAAGGAAAATAAGCAACTCAGAACAACGCTACTGTGAACTTCATCTTGCTCAGAAATTTCATTTAAATTTCTGAATTTTGGTCTTCTTGTGCTTGCTGAAGATGGGCTTGACATGTCACTTGGTTTTGTGCTTTGCGGTGTGCTTGGAGAAGCACTTGCTTGACTACGTGAAACTATCCTATTATTTGTTGATGGTGTTGCTCTCTAGTTGCTTTATTGCACTTGAATAGGAGTAGAGGGAGTCATTGTTGAGGAATTACTTGCTATTGTTAATTCCTCTTTGTCCTCATGTGGTATACATATTTTGACATTCATTGTCTTTTTTAAACTTCCATCCCATGCTTCTTCTTCTATAAATTGCACATCTCTATTGATTATAACCTTCTTGGTTAATGGATTGTAGAGTTTGTATGCCTTGGATTCATCAATGTATCCAACAAATATACATTTCTTCCTCTTGCTGTCCAACTTCTTCCTCAACTTATTCGGGACACGTGCATATGTCGCACATCCAAAAACTCTCATCTGAGTGACACTATGCATTCTTCCACTCCATGCCTCTTTAGGAACTATGTTCTCAACAATTTTGGTTGGACATCTATTCAAGATATAAGTTGCACAACTGATAGCTTCAGTCATTTGGCAAGTTCTTTGCCTTCAACATACTCCTTGCCATTTCCATAATGTTCATGTTCATCCTTTTCGCCACACCATTTTTTTGCGCTGTATATTTTGCTATAAATTGTTTGTGAATTCCATGATCCCTACAAAATTGAAGGAAATCATTTCATATGTATTCTCCACCTCTGTAAGTCCTAAGGACTTTGATTTAGTGTCCGCGTTTCTTCTCAACAAGAGCCTTATATTGGCAAAAGTGCTTAAACACTTCGCTTTTCTATTTTAGGAGAAAGACCCATGTCTTCCTTGTGTAGACATCTATGAAGGTCAATAAATAGTGGCTACCACCAATTGATGGTGTTTACATTGGTCCACATAAATCTGAGTGGACAATCTCTAAAGGTTCCTTTTCCCTTACTAACTTTCCCACTGGAAATGTCTCTCTATGTGGCTTGCCTAAGATACATCTTTCACACAGGCTGTCCGGTTTTTCTATGAGTGGTAGTCCCTTCACCATGCCTTTCTTATGTAGCAAATTCAAACCTCTAAAATTGAGATGTCTAAATATAAAATGCCAGAACCAATTTTCATCTCTGACCTCTTCTTGAAAGTTTACTTGTATGACAACTACATCTTTTCTTCCATTCTCTTGTGATTTCATTGAGAGTTGTGCTTTTGCACCTTCTTTCTGCAAATCTAATTTTAATTTTAGGGAAAAATTTCTATTGTTTGTCATCTGAATCTTTGCAATCAACTGCCTGCTTCGAGGCCTATCCAAAATTGTGCACACATCATTTTTGAGGAAGACATTGTAGCCCTTTTGCATGAGCTATCCAATGCTTATGAGGCTATGCTTCAGAACAGGGACAAAGTAAACATGTGAGATGTCCTTCTTCTCCCCCTTCTTTGTTATTATATTAAATCTTCCTTTTCCCATGAAAGAGAATTTTCTATCAGTCCCTAATGTCATGTCGGATTTCACACTTTCATCTAGATTCGAAAACATTTCTATGTTTCCTGACATGTGGTTCCTACACCCTGAATCTAGATACCAAATATCATATTGTTTCTCTTGTGCTACATTACAAGCTAAAAACATGCTATCATGGTTCTGACTTTCTTTCGTGAAGTTTACACTTTGTTTGTTACTTATGTCATATTGCTTCTTTCTACATTCATTTGCATAATGACCATACTTCTTATAGTAATGACATTAAACTTGAGATTTATCATATCTATCACCTTGTGGTTGATTTTGGCTTGGGACTTGACTTGGGTTTTGATTTTTGCCTCGTCGATTTGAGCTTGAAAGTCTGCTTCTTACACCTATGTGTGGGCTTCTTCCTCTTCCTCTAGCATATGGTCTTCCTCTACCTTGACCTTGACCTTGACCAAATGATACTTTTGTCTTGAAGGCATGCTCCAATAAGGAGCTTGTTTCCCTATTTAGTATATGTTCATGAGAAATCGGTGATGCATTAAGCTCATCCACTGAGAACTATGAGAGATCCTTTGTCTCCTCTATGACCACAACAATGGCATCAAACCTTTCTCGCAAACTTCTCAAAACTTTCTCAATTGTTCTTCTTTCATCAAGTGTCTCACCATGAGACATGATTTGAGTAACCATCCCACTTACATGTGTACAAAATGAGTCTACATTCTCAGACTCTTTCATACAAAGTGTTTCAAAGTCTGTCCTCAACATTTGCAGCTTTGCTTTCTTGACCTTTTCCATGCCTTGGTAGGCTATCTGGAGGGTGTCCCAAGCTTGCTTGGACATCATTGCTGCTGCAACCCTTCGGAAAACACTTTCATGAAATGCTTGAAAATTGTAGAAGAGGGTTTTTGAATCTCTCTTTCGTTTTTCCCTTAACAAATCTCTTTCTAATTGAGACAGGACATTGTACAATGCTGCACCTACTGGTTCTTGAAAACCATTCTCCATCAAATCCCAAATGTCTTGAGAAGAAGACAGGGCCTTCATTGTAATAACCCAATAGTCATATTTTTTTACATTAAATTGAGATATTTGATGATTAGTCAAGCTTTTTCTTGATGTTTCCATCTCTGAGTGTAAGAAAAAAAACTTTCTATCTGCTGGTAAATATGCTAAAAATAATCTGCCCTCAAAAGAATTTTAACTGCTAGTAAAAACACTTGTTTTTACACTAATAGAGTTTAAACCACTTTGATACCATGTTAGAAAGAATGTAATTTATGCAGAGAAGAAGAGGGTAGAGGTTTTGCAAAGTGCGATTTCACGCAGCTCGATTTTGCACAGCTATATGGAGGTTTAAAAACAGATAATTCACTTATGGAAAAAAAAACAGAGTAAAACAGAGTAAGCTTGGAGAAACACAATAAAACTTAGTGTTGGCATTATGGATAAAGTGTTGTCCTTGATGGCAACTCTTGCAGGTGATGGAGCACTGTATATCAGGTCAGTAGCAGAGATTGATGATCAGCTTTCAAATATTGGAGAAAATAATGGGTACGCAGGTACTCAGTACAAAAGGCGCATACACGCAGGTATTCCATACAAAAAGTGTGTACATACCCACAGGTCACCCGTTCCGAAGGTGCGTACCCCCAGTACACACTCTTCAAGGCAGTGACGCATGCACACGTGGGGTTTCTTATGTTTAACCCTTGGTATTTAGCCGACGGTATTATATTATTATGGTTTTGGCCCGTGGTATTGGTCCATGATTTGAGGAAGAGCTTGCCTATATAAAGCAAAGGAGATCATTTGGTTTGGGTATCTTATGACAATTGAATAATCTTAAGATCTGAAATATTGGGTTCTCGGTTTAAAAAGCTTGATCTATAAAAGAGAAATTGAAAGCGAATTTGTGAAGGGTGATCTCTCTAGCGCAAGACCAGATCGAAGCATCTTATTGTATTTTGGCCCTAATCAGAGGTACGCAGTGGCGACGAAGGCACAGTGCGTGGGTACACAGAGGCGATGAAGGCGCAGTGCGTGGGTATGCAGAGGCGACAAAGGGGAAGTGCGTGTGTATGCAGAGGCGACGATGGCACAGTGCGTGGGTACGCAGAGCGACAGAGGTTCAGGTGCGTACGCACAGAAATAGTACGCGGCGCGATAGTGTCTTTGGGTGCATGGCTTCAGTGAAGTACGCGGCGCGATAGTGCATCTGGCTGCGTCTTGTATGCATCGCGGTAGGAGAAGCAGTGCGTGGGCACGCAGTGTTACATAAGGAACTCTGCGGGTATACACAGAGAAGCAGAGGGTAATGTGCACAACGACGCAGGCCAGAGAAAGGACAGTTGCATATCTGTCTCATGACTATCTGTTGACTGAATTTTTCTATTGATAAGGTGTTCTGGGTTTGGTTCTGTTTTGTTGATCTGGTTACTGCTATTGACTGTGAAATCTACATGTACTTGATGATCGTTTTATGTATATGGATCCAGTTTGAAACTTTATGAAAAGTGGTCCTTGAAAAGAAGTAGGGGGTTGTAGCTCCCTTCCAGAAGAGACTGGAAAACGAGAGAGAGTTGTAGCTCTCTGCAGGTTGCAGCCTGCGTACTGGTAAAAGGACTGCACCAGTACAAGACCATTGTAAAAGGAGTTTCTAATTTGAAAGAAGATAGAGACATATTGCAGCAGGTGTTTTCACCCACATTGGGTTTCCACCTTATATCTGGTGTTCTTTGATGTGACTGTCTGTTTTTCTTGCTCATTATTTTATGGTACTGATATGCAAAAATAATTCAAACTGTAAATAAGGAAGATTTGTTAAAAGAACTAGATAACACTGATTCACCCCCCTCTCAATATTATTTTCAACAATTGGTATCAGAGCAGGTCCTTGTGAAGAAGCTTGATCTCTTGAAGGAAGATCTTTCATCATGAGCAACTACGAGAGGGAAGCATCTATCAGGCCACCGATTTTTTATGGGACAAACTTCAACTATTGGAAGGTAAGAGTTACTGCATATCTTCGATCTCTTGGTACAGATGTTTGGGATATCATAGAGACAGGCTACAATTTTCCTTCAGCTAGTCCTACAGATGCGGCCGAAAAGAAGAAATATGAAACAAATGCTAAAGCAGTCAATACTTTGCTGGGATGCTTATCTCAAATAGAGTTTGTGAAAGTTATGCAATATAAATCAACAAAAGAAATATGGGACAAGATTGTCTTGAGCTACGAAGGAGATGAACAGGTAAAGCGTGCTGAACTTCAAACTCTCAGAATTCAGTATGAGAATCTCAGAATGTATAATGATGAAAGTGTGGCTAATTACTTTTTTCGGGTAGATGAGATTGTTAATTGTATGAAAAATTTGGGTGAAGAAATAAGAGAGGCTATTGTGGTTGAAAAGGTTCTAAGATCATTGTCCCCCAAGTTTGGATCTAAAGTGTCTGCAATTGAAGAAAAGGAAAATCTACGAATTCTTACTATCTGAGCTACATGGAATTCTAACTGCTTATGAAATGAGAAAGGGAGGTCCATCAGATAGAAGAGAAGCTGCTTTCAAGGCGTCAGGCAAAGGAGATTATTATGAAGCAAGTCACGTACCAGAAGAAGAAGAAGAAGAATCAAATTTTGTCAGAAATCTTCAAAGGGGTTCTGGAAGGTTCAGAGGTAAGTTACCTTTTAAATGCTTTGCTTGTGGAAGATTAGGTCATTATGCTGCAAAATGTCCTTATAAGGATAAAGGAAAGGAACCTGCTAGATGGAACAAGAAACAGGGTGCAAATAAGAAAAGCTACTACACTCATGAAGATAGTGATGGTCTATCAAACAGTGATGAAGATGAACGAGGTAATGAATATAAACTGTTAATGGCATTTGAAGATGATGATTATATGGATGCTATAGATGTGGATAACCTTTTTGACGAAATTACTAGACTCAAGAGAGTATAGAAGAAAAGAATATGATCATTGATACTCTACAATTCAAATTGATGAAAAGGAAAAACATTTTGAAAAGTTAGAAGGTGAAATTGTTGCTCTTAGAAAAGAGATTGAGAAAATAAAAGCTATTAATCTTAAGTTTGTCAAAGGATCTGAAACTCTGGATGAGATTGTCAATGTTCAGCGTTGTCCTCTAAACAAGACAGGTTTGGGCTATACTGGAGAAACTTCTCAAGCATCCACTTCAAGAGTTATCTTGATGTAGAAAAAGGAGTGAGCAAAAGCACAATGGAGACTATCAGGTAAAGCAGGGACAAATTGCAAATAAAGGCTATCAGGGGCAATCTATTTTAAGATTGAACAAAAGTTACAACCAGCCACAGGTAAGGTCTTCTCATTTTGGTTCAAGAATGGATAACAATAGAGATTACAATCACTTGGCCGATAGATTTGATAACCGCAGAAGTTTCTTCAATGGACAATGTTTCTCTTGTCATAACTTTGGTCACAAAGCAGCTCAATGTGTTTCATATAAAACAATCATGACTAGAGAAGCTCAAAAACAAAAGAGTATGACCAGAATTACAAAAAGGACCTATAACAACTTTTCGGCTCTGAAAATGAAGTTGAATGTTCTATCTGCAATAACTTTGGTCATGAAGATTCTGAATGCAGGAGCATGTTTCAGCAGAAAAAGGAACAAGCGTCAAGCACCAAAACATGGAGAATAAAGGAACCACAAACAGAAAGATGTGGGATAGAATTTTATGTAGAGGGACAAGAAAATCTATGGTACATTTACAGTGGATGTTCGAAGCATATGACAGGTGAGAAAGAAAAACTTGAGTCTTACTCTGCTCTGGAAAAGGGAAAGAAAGTTTCCTTTGGAAATGATACTCCTGCAACTATAAAAGGAAAAGGCATTGCTCGGTTAAAAGAAAAGGTCAAGGCTGGAAATGTTTTGTATGTTGATGGATTGAAGCATAATCTTCTAAGTGTCAGCCAGATGTGTGATCAAAGAACCGAGGTAATATTCAGGTCAAATGGATGTCTTGTTCGTGATCTTGATACAGGTAAAACAGTGATCAAAGGCAAAAGAACTCCAAAAAATCTGTACATATTTGAAGAAGGACAACAACAATGCTATCTAAGCAAGGATGATGAGCACTGGTTATGGCATCGGAGGTTGGGACATCTAAGCTTTTCACAAATAAGGAAAGCATGCAAATATCAGGCAGTTCACGATCTTCCAGATATCAAAACTCCTGACAACACCATATGCAAATCATGTCAGTTTGGAAAACAAACTAGAACTAACTTTCCAGAGAAGGAAGGATCAGCTAGCATGCCTCTTGAGCTAGTACATACAGATACATGTGGTCCATTCAGGAAAACAACACCTCGAGGAGAAGAATATTTGATATTATTCATTGACGATTTCTCCAGGTTTGTCTGGTTAGGACTTATGAAGCACAAAGATGAAGCATTTGAAAATTTCAAATCCTTCAAAGCCTTGGTTGAAAATGAATCATGTCACAAAATTAAATGCCTCAGATCTGACAGAGGAGGGGAATTTACCTCAAATGAATTTTTCGATTTCTGTGAAGAACATGGGATAAGAAGAGAATTCTC
>APFE031721015.1:94437-113201 GCA_000404065.3 Pinus taeda | reverse complement strand
CACTTCATGCTTATACAGATGCAGATTGGGCCGGAAGCGTGGATGACAGGAAGAGCACAAGTGGTGGTGCATTCTTTATGGGTTCCAGATTAGTATCTTGGTTCAGTAATAAACAGAGTTCAATTGCCTTGTCTACAGCTGAAGCAGAATATGTTGCTGCTGCATCTTGCTGCACTCAACTCCTTTAGATGATGCAGACCTTGCAGGATTTTCAAATCACTTGTACACCACCTATCTCGATCTTATGCGATAACACAAGTGCAATCAGCATCACAAAGAATCCTGTCATGCATTCGAAAACCAAACACATACCAATCAAGTATCATTTTCTCCGGGAAAAAGTGCTTGAACAAAAGGTCAAGTTGGAGTATGTTCCTTCTAAGGAACAAGTTGCTGATATTCTCACCAAACCATTGCCTAGGGAGACTTTTGAATATCTCAGGCAAAAGCTGGGGGTTGTTGATGCATCATCTTATTATTGAGACTCTTCTGATTGTTGGGGTATATGCGTACATGTGCTGGGTTGTGGCACAGGTTCAGGGGGAGAATATAATGCATTGCTGGTATTATGGAGGATGTACAAAAGGAGATCATGGGAGCTGGTCTGAATATAGCTGCAATATGTCTCTATCTTTTTCTTGGTCATTCATGGTGTCTGGTGGATTATGGTTCTTCTTTGCAGATCTGGTTCATATTCAGGGGGAGCATGTTCTTAGGGGGAGCATAATTCTTTGCCCTTGATGTCAAAGGGGGAGAATGTCGCGGAAGTTTTTGAGGTTGCCATCAAGTCCAAAGGGGGAGATTGTTGGCATTATGTTTTTGGTATGGTTATATGTTACAGATGTTGTACTTGATGGCAACACCCATGGCAAGGCTCTCAATATGATGAAAATTAAGAAGTACGCAGGAGATCAGTTTAGAAGATGTGTACCGACAGGTACGCTGTGCAGGGACCGCGTCCAGACACGCAGGTTACCCATTCATGAGGTGCCTACCCCAGCGCACATACTTCAAGGCAGTAAAGCGCGCACACGTGGGGTTCCTTATGTTTAACCCTTGGTATTTAGCCGACGGTATTGTGTTATCATGGTTTTCACCCATGGTATTGTTTTATTTTATTATTATTATTGAGCCCCATGATCCTTGATTTGAGGAAGAGCTTGCCTATATAAAGCAAAGGAGATCATTTGGCTAAGGTATGCTTTTGGGTTGAATATCTTAAGATCTTAAATATTGGGTTATTGTTTCAAAAGGCTTGATCTATATGAAAGTGAAGTGGAAAGCGAATCTGTGAAGGGTGATCTCCTGAGCGCTTGATCAGATCTGGGCATCTGTCTAACTGTAGCACACTGGTGATCTGTGAAACCAACCCTAATCTGATGTACACAGGTGTTTAACGGTGCCTCTGCGTAGGTACGCAGAGCAGAAGAAGGCGAGCTGCATGGGTACGCAGAGCAGAAGAAGGGTGATTGCGTGGGTACGCAGAGCAGAAACAAGCGAACTGCGTGGGTGCGCGGAGCAATAGTGGTTCAGGTGCGTACGCACAGGAAGAGTACACGGTGCGACAGTGTTTTTGGGTGCGTATCTACTGTGGGAGTACGCGGCGCGATAGTGCATTTGGGTGTGTACTATACGCAGCGCAGTATAAGAAGCAGTGCGTGGTCACGCAGTGCAGCAGAAGGAGCTCTGCGGGTATATGCAGAGAAGCAGAGGGTGAAGTGTGTAGCGACACAGGCCAGTAAAAGGAAAACTACGTATCTGACTTAAGATCTTCTGTTGACTAAATTTTTATGTTGATAAGGTGTTATGGGTTCAGTTCTGTTATTTTCTGGTTACTGCAGCTGATTGTAATTTATATGTACTTGATGATCATTTGATGTATATGGATCCAGTTTGAAAATTTATGAAAAGTGATCCTTGTAAGAAAAGAAGTAGGGGGTTGTAGCTCCCTTCTAGGAGAGACTGGAAAATGAGAGAGAGTTGTAGCTCTCTCTGCACGTTGCAGCCTGCGTACTGGTAAAGGACTGCACCAGTACAAGACCATTGTAAAAGGAGTTTCTAATTTGAAAGAAGATAGAGACATATTGCAGCAAGTGGCTTTCACCCACATTGGGTTTCCACCTTATATCTGGTGTTCTTTGATGTGACTGTCTTGTTCATGCTCATTATTTTATGGTACTGATATGCAAAAATAATTCAAAGTATAAATAAGGAAGATTTAGCAAAAAGACTAGATAATACTGATTTACCCCCCCTCTCAGTATTATTTTCAACAGATAAGATCGCGTCACCTGAGCCGTGGGTCTTTGTATACCAGCATAATGTATATGATGTTGATAACTTTGATAAGGTTGATGGGTGTAACCATTATAATATTATTGTTGGTAACCGTTTTGAATATACGGCTGCCCATTACCTGCAAAGCTTTGTTGCTCAGGTCCTCGGTAAGCTTGCTGGTATTGCGGTTGTTGATATTGCACCAGCCATGGCTATGAGACCATTTGCTATTGCCCAATACTGGATGTTTGACCAAGATGAGGGGTTATAATACCCGTTTGAGCCTGAGTCTCTTAAGTTAAGGATCCACTAATCGGTGGTTGTGATTGAGTCACAAAGATGAGAGGCTGTTGTATTACAACCTAAGAGACTGGAGGTTGACATACAATGGGCAGTGCTTGTACTTGCAACACTGTCACAATAGCCAATGTAGTGGGAATATTTGACAAAGGTTGATTTGGTTATATAGAATATACAACTCTTTGTTATTGAGGTAGTATTGGTACCAAACCACTGGATGCGATTCCAGCTTGACCTGAATTCTATTATGAACTCTCATATGGTTGTTCTCCCGAAGGGAACAATGAAAAGGCATACTTCCCCCCATATGGCAGCAATCCAGTGTTCAAAGGAAAAATTGGCCCTTGGAGATTGAACTGCCCAAATTGATACTGTTGTTAAGGATCAATTTTATGAGACTCAACATGAGAAATTCCAGATAAGGTTCTGGATGAACAAATAGAAACATATCATACTGTCAAAACAGTCCCTGGGTGGACTCCATCTAGTGGTTGAGAACTAGTTGGGACAGATGGTACACTAGTGAACATTGTTGGAGTAGCAACAAGAGGTTTTGTTGCTGCTGTGTCAGATGGCACAGTCTTAGATGTTGATGGTTTTTCAGACATATCGATTTTATCCAAAAGACTTCTTAGCAATTCTAAAGGGACTTGCGATGAAGGATGACTATCTTCTGTAGTAGAAGGATATAGGTGGATCCCAGTTCCAAAATGCAACGGGGTATTTGATGGAAGATCGTCCACAATCTCTTCTATAACAATCAGTCCAGGTGGAAGAGGTAGACCGTCAGGTCCATAAAATATTTCTGGTGCCGAAGAAGGTATAGACTCTGCAACGAAAGATGTTGGAGGGGTGACACCTTTCGAATCAGCCCTAGATAGAGCTGGTTCAGGAATATAAGTGTTTACCATTACACTAGGATCAGTTCTAATGTCCTCTTGTAATTGCGGAACTTCTTTTGTAGAGGCATGGATACCATAAATAGTTGGAGTAACTGGAGTCTCCGAGGATGTTGAAACACAAGTTTCAAATCAACTAGGAGACTTTGACCCAGTTAAATGAGATTGCTTGGCCTGGAATGGTTTCGTTTCCAGAGTCAAAGACGGTTGACTCATTAGTCTCCACAAACGACGGGGTTTTGATTGACTTTCTTCCATGATTGCAGATTACTTAATCAACTCAAAATAAAAAGGGGAAAATTTGATTTTGAATTAAATGAATTTTATGATGCTTTGACACAACTTGCCTTTTCAATTTTTAAGAGCCGAGAAAAGGCTAAAGATGACTCTAGTCACCTTCATTTTTTAATGAGCCTGAAGTGACAAGTGCTCAGATGGACCTTTTCTTTTAAGGAGTCTGAAAAGGAATGAAAGTGACTACTCTGGAAATCTAGACAGAGGGATTACCAAAACAATCGGAAAACTATAGAATACTTTTTAAGGTATGAAAATCATCTTCCCAAATGTTGTGTTCAGTTCATTGTGATCGATAGGGCGTCAGACACAGCTTCCTAAGGATAAAGGATATAGCCTACTGTGGTCTCCCAATATATACTTGACGATATGTGGGAGCACAAGTCCGTACTAGCACTTGTCGTATCAAAGAGGAGGAATCACCCAACCTATGATGAAAATGATAGTTACCAAGATTTACGACACTGGAATACGTCTCTAGCCTAGACTTCTAGATGTTGTGCATTAGGTTCCAAAGCATTTTTATGTTCATTGAGGTTTATTTTACAGTTGATCTTTCTTAAGAAGTTTGCCTTTAAGTTTCACCGCGTGATGTAGATATACAATTCCTAAATATGCAATCTAAGATGATAAACAGTCGTTTACTTTCTTTTTGCAATGAAAATCCTAGCTACTAAGGAAAGAGAAGTAAAATTATTTCAACATAGAGTAGAGAGCACACACTAAGATGCACTGTTCTAAATCAATTTTTGTATGCAGTTTAAATTCAAATGCACATGCATGTATTTTTTTTAGTTTCCTTAATGTAAGAATCAGAAAAAGAAAACTAAGTACAAATCTGAACTATATTTTCTCAAAGTGACACTTCAGTAATTTCTTTTCAAAAACAAAAGGAAGATTAAGACGATGCTTCCAATTTCGATTTCAAAACTGCTTTCAACACTTCAAAGAATTGATAATTCAAATCAAATACAATGGCAAAAGTGTAATCGACTATCTAAAAGAGGAAGACTTTACGACACTCTTTTCTTTGACTAAAAACGACACTTGCGACACTTTCAAATCAAAAGACGACAATTCAATTAAGCTACTATTTGCAAAGGAGAAATGTAAATGATGAAAAAATACATAAAAACATTCACAATTCTTTATACAATGGAGGTTGAATAATGCAAAGAAAGGGAGTTTCAACAGTGGTATACTAATCACAGACAGAATTCTTGAATAAAGCTGAAGAAAATGAAGAGAAAACCAAAATTTGGAGGCAGAAACAGTCTTACCTAATCATCACATCTATAACACAGGGAAACAGAGATGCATCTCACATGTGGCACACGGGAGGTTCGATGCATCCAGACTACCAATGAGAGATAGTGCGATGGTCCAGGGACGAGACTAGGCTTGGTTTTTTCTCATAGTTTGCAACTTAGTTCATGGATTTAGGCTAAGCTAATGATAGTTAGTAAACACAAAACATAGGGGCTGATCTAATAAGGTTACTTGAGCTACCACCAGGGCACTTAGGATATTTGCAAGTTAGATGTTTAATTCATAAACTAACCTAGAGATTGACCGAAGTAGCATTTATCTACTTTGTAGTTGCATACCAAAAGCAGTTCAAAGGCTAGCTAGCTTAACTTCAGGCTCCATTTATATTCTATAAATCAAACAAACTAGAAATAAGCAAACAAGCTATTAGCTCCCCAGCGGAGTCGCCATTTTGTTATCAGGAAAACTAGTGTTCATTCAGAGCTGCTAGTCCCACTAAGATGGGTAGCTATCTTAGAAACGAACAAACTAAAGTCACTTGTGTTTTCCTTTATGAGAAATAGATGAGAGAGAAGCAGAGAGTACTAACCTCAGTCTTTCGCTTGGCTTGTTGCTTGTTTCCTCTCCCCTTTGACAGATCTTTGCCACTCCTTCCTCACTTGTCTCGCTTCAAAGAACACTTGTAGAGTTAAAGTGGCATAATACCATCAAAGCATAGAGATATATAATCATAAACAATATATGATCAAATATATATTAACCATACAAATGCATATATCAATATAAGATTCAGAGATATACAAGAATATGGAGGAAAAAGCAAATAGCTTTATTGATAGAAGTAGTAGAAGGAAGGATTACAACCCATTTATCTAACCCAGCGCCATCCTTCGAGCATGAAATCCCTCTTCACTTGATGAAAAGATAGATCACCCAACACTGTGATGTTTCATAGAGAAACCAACAACACTTCCTTACAAGATACAAAATTCCAGCCTCTAGATCTCTAGGATGAGGGATCCATATATAGATGTTTGCAGGTGGGTGAGTCAGCTTCTGGGTTTTTGATTAGTGTCATTTCTCTGATAGTTCTTGGTTCCACTTGGAGATTTCATGATCTCTTACTCATCCCTGGGCGAATTCAGAGAGGCAAGTGTCAAATGAGCAATTTCTAGAAGATTCTCCGGGTTTCCACCTAGCCAACTGCCTCTGCCATTTGTCTGCTTTGGTACCCTATAGAAGGTATTTTCAGTATGCATCGTGCCTTTTGCATGTAGTAAGTGAGATGCATCGCACCCTTAGCACTGAGTAGTCTGTATGGTCCAGTTTTGACCAGTTCTGAGTAGTTTTTCAGGGAGAATTTCTACAAGATGATGTAATCAGCTGACCTTGTTCCTTTAGGGAATGTAACAACACTTCTAGGGGCTTAAAAGCCTTTGGTTTATGGACATATGAGATTGGGGTTGCAGTGCCCAAATATTTCTATAACGGAATTGTCTCAATCCATTTAGTGAAATAGTATGTCGATGTGAGGATCCACTTATGCTATGCTGAATAAGTAGGATGGATCTCACTAATGAAATCTAAACCTCACTACTGAAACGAGGCACATACTTCAATTAGCTTGAGTGGTAAAGGCTATAATTTTCTCCTTCCTTGAAAAATCTGACACTCATGGTAGCTTGTAACAGTTTTGTGTACATGAGCAAAGAGGGTTGGCCAATAGTATCCTGCTCTCAAAATTTTAATTTGCTATTGTCTTCCAAAATAGATGACCTCCAAAATCTCCCTTATGAAAATCATCCATAACCTGTTTTTCTTCTTCTTCAACCAAACAATTGAGTAAGACATCATCGGGATCTTTCCAATAGAGTGTATTATTCATTATACAAAACTTGGCAGCCTTTAATTTCAGGGTCCTACTTTTGTTCTTAGCCATTCCAAGTGGTGACGAAAGATGTTGGAGCACATAAACAATATCCGACTACCAAGGAGGAAGAAGAAATATTTATGATACCTGAACAAGTGAACTTTCTTCATCTTCTTCGGACATAGCAACAATGAGATTAATGTCCAAGGCATTCAAATTTGACTCTGCCATTATTTTGGCCAGCCCCTGCCCTTTGATGAGCTTTGTTGGTTTGATCTCCACATAATATTCTAACAAAGCTGCAATCCATTTGCCTTGTCTCCCTTCCAGATCTGTTTGCACTAAGACATCTTTAACGGCAGCGTTAGGGACATAAGCAAGAATGTGAGAATGCAGAATATAGACTCAAAAATCTTTCAATGCCTTTACCAAAGCAAGAGCTTTCTTTTCAATAATATTGTACTTTAAAGCTACATCCCTTATGGTTCTGCTAAAAAAAGCAATTGGTTTCTCAAGCTGCTCTCTTTTCTGCATTAAGACCACTGCCATTGTATGATCTGAAGCAAATGAAAACAAAATGAAATCTTGGGAATAATCCGGGCTGATCAAAATGGGAGCTGAAGAAAGGGCCAACTTTACCAAATTGAAAGATTTGATGGCTTCCTTGGTCCACTTTACTACATTATCTTTCTTTAACAAGTTTGTGATTTCCCTCAAATGTTCTTCAAGATTTGGCACAAAACAACATAAGAAATTCATCTTACCGTTGAATGCTTGAATCTCATTTTTGCTTCGTGGAAAATCAATATTCTGAATGGCTTCCACTTGCGCTGGATTGATGTGGATGCCCTCCATGGATATGATATGATCGAGAAGCTTGCCTTCATCCATGGTAAACAAACTTTTCTTTAGATTGAGAGATATGCCATACTTTCTACACCATTGAAATACATTCTTCAAATGATAAAGGTGCTTTTCATCTGAATTAGAAAAAAATGTTAAATCATCAAGATAAACAACTAAAAATATATCTTTTTCATTAGAAAATGCGATATCCATATCCCACTGAAAGGTTGCACCAACATTATTTAATCCGAATGGAATCTTAGCATAATGGAAAGTTTCCCACAGAGTGGTGAACGTTGTTTTGTCTCAGTCATCCTCATGGACTAGAATTTGGTTATGACCAAAATACCCATCAATTAGCGACATGCAGGATGCTCCAACTACTCTTTGAAGTGTGTGATCCATCTTGAACAATGGATAGTTGTCTTTCAAAGACAGTTTATTTAGATTTCTGAAATCAATACATAATCGAATCTCACCTATTTTCTTGCGTACGGGCACCAAATTAGAAATCCAATCTGAAAATCTTATGGGAACAATTATACCAACTTTGTACAATAGATTGACTTCCTTCTCTATTGAGGGAAAAAACTTTGGATTTATCCTTCTTATATTTTGTCAACATGGCTTTTGATTTGGCTTGATTGGTATTATGTGCTGAATTATGCTCTTATCATATGCCTTCAAATCTGAATAGTTCCATGCAAATACATCAGTAAATGAAGATAATAAACTAATGTACTTTTCCTTTACCTGTGGATTCAACAACTTTGATAACTTTACCATTTTAGGATTTTCTACTGATCCAATATTCATATCCTCAACTCCTTTCTTGGTCGGCAACAAGCTTGGTTTCTGGGCTGCATCATCTTGATCAAACAATTCTTCTAAAGGTATTAGACCTTTATGAATGACATTGTTCTTCAGCTGCAAAAATTCCATCTCATTTACTTCCATATCCGCTTCACCATCATCATGCTCCCCATCTATGGAAGTGTCTTTGTACTTGCCTTCATTTTGCATAAATTCTTCGATGTATTTATCATCATGAAAAACCTACCAATACCTTTGATTATCAGGGACAATCAAGTGATGTTTCACATGAATTTCAAACTTTTTGTTTGAATTCATCAGAATTTTCAAATTACTTGTAGCTGTTGCAAGTGAATCTGCAATAACATTCTGTACACGAGGGACACATGTCAAAGTGTAACTGGAAACATTCTCAAAATATCTAATACCACATTATGGTAGGCCCACATTCGAGGATGCTTAGCTTGGTATTCACTTTTCACTTACTTTCTAACTAACTCGGAGTCACCATATACTGAAATTCTTTTAGCATTTAAATTTTTAAGGATTTTCAAACCAGCAATTAAAGCCTCATATTCAGCCTCATTATTTGAACAATCAAAAGCCAATTTATAAGAACAAACCCGTACATTAATTGGCACTTTATTTGGTGAGAAAACAGGGCTATGTATCCAAATACCAATTCCAGCACCTTCCCTACCTACTACGCCATCAAAATCCATGCTCCACAAACCGACTTTGTCCTCCAAATCTTGAAATTCTATTTTCTTTTCTACTTTTTCTTGTTGTCCATCAATTTTTTGCTATTGTCAGAAGGTTGATTGCTCAACGGTACTGTCAAGCCTTTGTCTTTCTTGCTTTAGTACAAATCTGAAATTTTCAGTGATCTCTGGAATATCTTCTACTTCAACTAATTGAGTATTTAAATCATTAAAACTATCAAAATATAGAACAAATGATTCTAAATTAGTATGTTCATAATTGATTGGATGATTTAGAGGTTTCTCCTTGCTAGTGATCATGTATTCCATATTTTTCTCCCAGTATAATTTCCTGAACTGACGAAACATGGGAATAGTAGCATAGGAGAAGTCAAGCTGCAATGACCCTTCGAGTTTTTCTCTCCATGATCTGGAAAGAAGCATGCCAAATTTAGGAGGAATATCAACCACAACCACATCCATCAAAACATTTTTTGCTAGAATATAATCCAAAATGACAACCAAATATTTAATAATACCAATGTAACCCTACCAGAATCAAAGGAATAAAGGTCATGATACTTTCTAGTGATGTCCAAACCCAGTTTCTACATGATTGCCTTAGGCATGAGGTTATGAGAGGCTTCTGAGTCAAACATGGCATTGTGCAATACATAATCATGCTACATCACTATCCTCGGGTTGACCTTCTAATGTCGGGCCAAAGATAAGTTCCAGTTGGTCATCCTCCACGTTTACCATATCCGATAAATGATCTAAATTCAAAATCTTTGACACATGGCCTTTATCAGTTATTCTTTATCAATTCAGTCAAAGGTATTGACATTTTTAACTTAGAAATTTCATTTTCTAAGCTAAAAGTTGAATTTTTCTCTACCTCTTTGACTTGGGCATCCTTCTTTTCAGTATTCTCCTTTGATATCATTGGCTGATTTGATCTTTCATTTGCTGATTGTGTTTTGCTAGTGGTAGGATCAACTGCCTCCTTTCCCTTTTTATGCACATTTGGAGAATCATTCTTTGGCGGTGTCACTTCCTTCCTTTTATGAATTGGATTGATGGGTACCTCTCTACTCCTGAGTGAATATTGTCGCTGCTGGGCTGTCAAAGCATTCATGTATCTTCTCTGATATTCATCAGATTCTTCTTCAAGAATCGTTTCGTTTGCCAAGATGAAATCTTCATCCCTTTGTATAGTTGTGCTTTCTGAATACTCTTCATCTTCTATGATATAAATGGGTAGATCATCAGGTGTAAAGAAATTATTCTCTTCGCCAATTATGTTTTCATCATCATTTGACTCTAGACCATGTACAAAATTCTGCTATAAGGGTATCTTATCTTTCTATTGTGTTGCTTGGTCTTGTTCTCTTTGTTCTGGTTGCTTGATTCTAAATTGTGGTTGCTACTAACCACGAAAGTTTGTATTTCTGACTTGTGTTTCAGGCTTATCAGAAATTTTAAACTTACCAAACATCTTCTTGATCTTGCGAAGCAAATGATATGAGGAGGAAACTTCCTCCTTTTTGTTTACCTTATTTTCAGCCTTTACTCTAGCTTTCTTGGCAAGCAGATTTGTCTCAACGTTGGCGGCAATTTTCTGCATGTCTTCCAATGTGGCCGGATCTCTTTCTCTCAATTGACAAACCATATTAGGATTGAAGCCATAAGGAAATTTAATCAATTGCAGTCCCATAGGTGGCTTTATATTAGCAGGAATTGCATTGTAAACGGAATTGAATCTAACACAATAATCTTGGACACTCTCACCAACATTCCTCTTAATGTTTTAATATTCAGAAAGAATTTGAAGTGGATTTTTCTTTACCTCCCAGTGATCCAAAAATTGTCTTTGAATTGATTCCAATAAATTGATTGTTCTAGCTGGCAATGCTCTGAACCACTTTCTGACCTCACCTCCAAAAGTTTGCACAAACAATCTCATTGTTACATTCTTTGCATCTATATCATGGAGATCAAAGAAATGACTCATCCGATCAACATGCTGCTAAGTTGTGATACTTTGGTTAGTGCCATCAAACAATGTAATTTTTCTTTGATAATCCACGGGCATGTCATCCAAGTTTTGAGGCAAAACAAGGGGTGCATATCTAGCAGCCATTGCTCGATGTGGATTTACAACTGGCCTTGGGGATGTAGGGGGAGTTGAAGTAGTTAATGTGACCGGTGTATGAGGTGTTGAAGGGGGTGAAGAAATTTTTGATGTTTGAGGTGTAGAAGGAGTGGATGGAGGTGAAAACACTGCAGATTTCTAATCAGAGATGGAGGGTTGCACAAGAACGATGGGAATAAAAGGAGTTTCAGTAGGAATTTCTAAACTAGATGTAATAGTAGATGAACCAAGAGTTGCAGATGCAGATTCTAAGAATTCAAGAATATTTGTAGCCACAATGGAAGTTTGAAGATTCAAAATATAATCATCAATTGATCTATTGGCCTTTTCAGTTTCAAGATCTTTGACAAACTTCGGATTTAGGATAGTAGAACCAACAACACTTTCAAACTTAGTTTCAAACAACGATAGATTAAAATGTTCATCAAACTCAAGATCTTCAAGATATTCAAAAATGACTGGGCATGAACGAGATCTAAACACAAGAATCACAGAACTTTCTTGACGAAGAATTCTTGGAATAAGATTTGGGTTTTCATACACGAGAGGAGGATCTGGATTAGGATTTGCTCCGGTGTATCTTTTGGAAGCTAGTGTGTTAAATTATTCCCAAAAATCAAATGGAAATTATCAACTTGTTCAACCTATCAAATTATAAACTCATCATCCAAAAGTCTAGAATTTTTTGATGTACTGGGGAAAATTCGCAAGTCAGATGTTCAATTTATAAGACTAGACCGAAGATTGACTGAAGCAGTTTTTATCTACTTATGCAATCGCAAAGCAATGTGCAGTTTGAAGGCTACCTGGCATAACTTCAGGCTTCGTCTGTAGTTTATAAAATAATGAACACTAACAAACAAATAATCTTTGTCCCCAGTGGAGTCGCCACTATGTTAGTGCCTAAATCTACCTCAGGTTGAGAAAGGCAAGATCTAGGGTAACATCAAACCACACTTAACCTGCTAGCTAGCCCTACCAGGTCTGGAGAGGGCTCTCTCCTTGTCAATCTCATAAAATATAGGAAATGAGGTTTGATATGAATAATGTAAGAACTAATTTTAGGCTAGGTATGTGCTCAAATGATTTTGATTGAATTTGATGTTGTTTTGCTGGCTCAAAAGTGAAAGGCATATTTGGGTCCAGCGATTCGACTCAGTTTTGCAGAGGTTTCTGTGGGGCGAGGTAGGAAAATGGTTTAGTACTTCAAATTGAATGAGATGGAGACTCTTAGGATTGGTGAGGAGTTGAAGAGGGCATGAGAGTCTCACGAATCCTCTTCAAACAATGGAAAACATAAATAACCAAGCAAACCCTAGGTAGAGCACTGCAATTTCAATGATTTCTACCTTTATCCTTGATTCATTTATTTCAGCTGAAAAAGAGAGAAAATGGCATACATAAACACATGTAAAACTTGAATTACAGAAGAAGGCACTATACCAAATCAATTTGCCACAAGAATCCCACAAAAGGCTGCAGACCCTGGTCTATTCCATTGCCAAACTGCAGAGATGAATGTACAATTCTGCTCAAAGCTTTCACAAAAGTTCAACCTTAAAAAATGACTGAAAAGTACTCGATATAGACAAAAAACAACTTATTCTAGGCTTTAGGAGTTGAATTCATGAGTTTAGGAGCTGTTCCAATAAGATCTAAACTAAGAACTGAAAAGTAGGCAGTGGAACAGCTTGCCCCTAAAATCTAGGAAACTGATTCATTCAGTTCAAAACTACCTCTTCATGATGTATCTACCTCTATGAGTGAAATTTTAACATATTTACATCAAATTCCATTAAGTTACATCAAATTACATCATGAGTTTGACTATGAGAGAGAGAAAAGTCAAACTGAGAAAAAACTAGGCGAAAAAACAAAGTTTTTGGGCAAAAAGGTCAATTTTACATCCTGTGCGTCGCGCCTCTATCCCTATCCATAGTTCCTTTTTGAAGCTGATTTTGGAGGCCTTCCTGTGCGCCAAATTTACTCCAAGTGGGATTTTTGGAAATTTATATTTGTATACTTTCCATAACAAGTGGAATTTCTGAATTTGGAGTCCATTTGCCCCTCAAAACATGAGTTCTCCTAACAATGCTTCCTGTGTGGCAAAAAAGAGGTAGAAAGGGAATTTTTGAGGTGTTTTTGACCTTTTGAAAGCTCAAAACTTGACAAAATTTCTTGCCCATTTGTGGGCATTCATATTTTTTCTTGAATAATTCAAAAATGTCGAGTTTTCCTCCAAAGGTGGTCCCTAGCAAAAGCGAGTGCTAGGTGGCGCGACGCATCCGGTAGAAAAACCTGTGTTTTGCTCCAAAAATTCAAAATTGGCAAAAAGTATCCCAAATTTCTTGAAATTTGGGCTGAGTGTCTTGCATCAAGTGTCGTGTTGGGCTAAGGAAGCCTCAGCCAAAATCTTGAGCTTGTCTTTCTCTTTCCTCTTCCTCAAAGCTTTCCTCAACTTGGCCTTCAGAATCCTAATTCTCGCTTTGCAAACTTTGTTTCTCGCCAAATACTGGTAGGCCATGTGCCTCAATTTTTTTTTCTCTTTGTTGGCCTTTTCCAAGATCTTTTCCAAGTGCATGATTACTTTCTCAAGCCAAGATTCATGATCAACATCAATTTCTTGTTCAAGTGGTGTCAACTTGACTTTCCTCCTCTCGGAAACTTGCCGGTTTTCTCTTATGTTTTGGAGCTCAATGATGGTTTATTGATCCTCTAGTTGTTTGTTCCTCTGCTCAAGATAGTTGATTATCTAGTTGGCTCTTTCTAGGTTGAGAGACAAGTCATGAATGTCAACTTGTTGTTCCTGAATGATCTCCTTGAGCTTTGAGCTTTGGGAGCCCAAATCGGTGTCATCATCCTGAATGAGAATGAAATATATCTCTTGACCTTCTGAAGGCCCCTCATCATGTAATGGTTTCTTACCCTTATCCTGTACCTGCTTTGCTGTTGAAGGAAACAAGACCCCTTCCACCCCGGGTGGAGATAGTACTCGTTTTGCTACTGCAAACAATCTCCTTGTGCCCTTTTGGTAAGTAACAAACACTGGCACATTGATGGTTTGAGGCTCATGCGCCTCTTGCTAATGTGAAGGCTCTCTTGCCTCATGAAAAACTAGTGGGGGTACTTGAGAGCCTGTGAAAACTTCATGTGAAATGAAGTCCTCCCAAGAAACATTCAGTAAACTACGCTAATGCAAAACCACAATTCTGATTAATGAAAAGTGATAGATGTTGTTATATTGCTGATGAGGAGGTTTCATTTGCACTAATGTGGTAATTTTCTCGATATTCCGACATATGAAATAGGGGAGGTTCATCATCCTCACCCTAGTGAAATGCATTAATAATCTGATGTGTTAGGCATACAGGTGAGAAAATCTTCCTTCACAACTTGAAATATTTAATTATGAGGTTCATCAGTGGAGCATATGTGTCCTGAAGATACCTGAAAGGGAAGACTCTACTAATCTACCTTTGAAAACTAGCCTTGATATAAGGCTCATAATGTTCCCTATCTACTAGCTATCTCTTTTTCGATTGCTCACACACATTTGGAATACTTGTTGCTTCAGCTATAGATTCTAGTGTCAAAGTGAATGTCACACTTGCCAAATTGACCTGACCATTTTGAAGATGGAGGACAAACAATCTAAAAAACTCATGATGGTATTTGACTCTTTCCACCATCTCACAAAATTGATAGCAGGACTGATGTTTGAAGCATGCTATAGCCATTGGGTAGGCCAACAACTCAGTAAGTGTAGTGGGCTCCTCTCGGATATGTTTTCTACCTTTGTGAGGTCTCCTTGGTGCACGAATTTCTTTGGAGGAGTCACTTATTGTTTCTTTATTTCTGTCATAAAAAGAATCTAACTCCATGTTTGCCAATGCTTGATTTTTTTAGATGAGTATGAAGAGATTTTATAGTGTCAATAGGTATGTTCTGCTAAAAAATAGGGATTGATGATATGGACTATGACGGGACTGTGAATAAGGGGTTTGGGATGCTACTTGTAGGGATATTGAAAATTGCAGGGTTTGGGGAATGATGTTTAGGTTTTGGGGTAGTGGGATTAGGGATTAGGGTTATTAGTTTTAGCCTTTAGGGATAGGGGGAAGAGGTAAGTGTAAGTGAAAAAGGGAAGGAGTAAAGGGGTGAATGGAATGGTAGTGAGGGGAAGTGAAATGGCAAGGGTGAATAGGACAACAAAACTGTAATTTGTAAACCCTAGGTAGTTTTCTCAATATAACTATGCAAGGAACTAGGGTTTAAATTTTTTTCCCTATTGAAGCACTATAAACATTGATGGAATCTCATACATTGGCAATATGGGGGTGTCAACTTACTTGTGAAATGAAGAATTTTGTGATTTGAGAGCTTTGGATGATTTCGAGCCTTGAAGACTGATGTGTCACGCCACCTCATAGGTGCGCCATACCTCTCTAGTGCATCATACCAGTTAGAAACCCAATGCATATTTTCCTCTATGTGTGCCGCACAGGCCAAGTGCACCGTGCCCTGACCCAAGTGCGCCGCACCTCCAAGTTTTCACCGTTTCAATGCAAAATCACTCCTTTTGCTTGAAAACATGATTTGCACTTGATCTCTTCTCCTTTGGCATACAAATGAGCTTCCTTTGACTTGAAAACATTTTATATACCAATGATTTTGATTTTTCACTTATGAAAACCAACTTTCCTAATGTTTGTATTTCACTTGTTTTTTAAAACTTTGTTTTGGGCAGTTTGTCTTACTTTTTGCCTTTTATGGACTAAATACTTTGAAATTTGACTCTATTGCAGGGGAAGGAATACAGGAGCTTAGGAAAGTAACCAGGGATGCATCTCAAAATTATTACATATAGGAAAAATGAAATTACATAAAATTTTGTACATAAAACATAAAAAAACTCTATTTTAAAAATCAATCACTGAGCATGTGATTATTGATATTTTTGTTGTTGAGACTTTATTTGACCTCCTCATGTGCATGCTGACCATTATTGATCTTTTACAATACCTTGAGGACAAATCCTAGACCTAATGTGACCTAAAACCCTAAAATGACTTTTTGCAAATGTAAAGACAAAAATGACTGTAAATGACCTGAAAATGGGCCAGCAAGTAAAAATCATGAGGGAAAAATTTATAAAATGCCACACCATCAGATGATCCATGATGCTAATGGAATGCAGATGATCAAATGAGACACCTAAAATGCAATGCAACAAGATAATTTTGATCACTGATGGAGGGCTGAAGATACCGACACTAACAGAGGATATACTCCAGTAACAAAGCCTAGATAAAGAAGAAATGAATCCGACCATATCTTGTAATTCATTGGCTGGAATTACCACTCCTCAAACCATCAAGATAGAAGGACAAATCAAGAAGAAAAAGGTAATAGTGTTGATTGATTCAGAAAGTACCCACAATTTTATTCATTGTAAGGTAGCAAAAGAATTGAATTGCTTCCTATATCCAGCACTAGAGTGTCAACTGATAGTTGCAAATTGAGGAACAATAAATTGCTTTGGAAAGTGCCATAATATCAAGCTATCCATGGGAGAATATGTATTGACTAGCCCAATGCTTTCCATTCCAATGGGAGCTGTTGATGTTGTACTAGGAGTCTAATGGCTACAGTCCTTGGGTACAATAGCTTTTAATTTTCATGAAATTTTCTGTGGAATGAAAGGAAGTTGAATTAAGGGGTATTGTAGGGAAACCAGGAAAGATAATCAGCTCTAATGGTATGACAAAGCTTCTAAAAAAGGAACAAAGAGGTGTAATTGCACAATTATGTTCGCTAGATGTTTCCACATCAAAATCATCTATTTCTCCATATCTCCAAAAAGTCTTGAACAATCATTCCAAGGTATTTGAGACTCCCAAAGGTCTCCCACCTATTCGTGATCATGATCATGCTATTCATCTGATTCTAGGAAGTGTTCCTCCAAGCATCAGGCTGTACATATATCCCTATGCCCAAAAGAGTGAAATTGAACGTATGGTTGCAGAAATGCTAGACGCTGGTATAATTCAGCTGAGTCAAAGTTCTTTCTATGCTCTAGTAGTATTGGTGCACAAGAAGGATGGATCATGGCACATGTGTCTGGATTATAGGGAGCTCAACAAGCTCACTATTAAAGATAAGTTTCCCATTCCTGTCATTGATGAATTACTGGATGAATTGCATGGATCAATTTACTTCACCAAGTTGGATCTTCGTTCAGGGTATCATCAAATCAGAATGAAGATTGAGGACATTCTGAAAACAAAATTTAGAACTCATGAGGGTCATTATGAATTTTTGGTCATGCCTTTTGGCCTTACCAATGCACCTTCAACATTTCAAAGTTTGATGAATTCAATTTTTAAACCATTCCTTAAAAAATCTGTGTTAGTATTTTTTTGATGATATACTAATCTACAGCAAGTCTTGGAAGGATCATGTTGAACATGTTGACAGGGTGATACAACTATTGGAGGAGAAACCATTATATGCAAAAAGATCCAAATGTTTCTTTGGAGTCCAGGAGGTGGAATATTTGGGTCATATTGTATCTCATGGAGTTAAGGTAGACCCTAGAAAAATTAAAGCCATTAAGGAATGGAAAATCCCCACATCCATAAAGCATCTGTGAAGATTTCTCGGGTTGACAGGGTATTATCACAAGTTTGTTAAGAATTATGGGAGAATAGCAGCACCTCTAACAACATTATTGAAGAAAGATGAATTTTCATGGACTCCGGAAGCAACAAAGGCCTTCAAACATCTTAATGAGGCAATGTGCCAAGCAAAGGTCTTAGCTACACCAGACTTCACAAAAACCTTTAATGTGGAATGTGATGCTTCAGGAAATGGAATTGGTGTTGTTCTAATGCAAGATGAAAGACCCATTGCTTTTGAAAGTCATCCAATCAAGGGAAAGTTTATAAGCAAAGCTATTTATGAGAAGGAAATGTTGGCAATACTCCATGCACTTAAGAAATGGCGACCCTATCTAATGGGAAGACACTTCAAGGTAAAAATGGATCATGAGAGCCTTAAATACCTTTTAGAACAAAGATTATCCTCTTAGGAGCAACAAAAGTGGGTCACAAAGATGTTGGGTTATGACTTTGCAATCATCTACAAAAAAGGGAAGGAAAATGTGGTGGCAGATGCACTCTCAAGAAAGGATGAGGATGTGGAAGCATTGTTGTATGCCATTTCTATTATCCAACCAGATTGGATAAATGAAGCAAGGGAGGAATGGAAGAATGACGAAGAACTGTGGGCACTTATTTGAAAGTTACAACAAGATTCTAGTACGTCAGATACATTTAGTT